>APFE030687532.1:0-19613 GCA_000404065.3 Pinus taeda
GTATTTCCAACATCCCCAAGCAAATGAACCTCTCTATGTGGCCATCATGAAGGACATCCCCCAAGCTGTCAAGAGAACTCCAATGCCCTAGAGAATTGGGCAACTCAATCAGGAACTGAAAGAGTATTGAATGGGAAAAGAAAATGAGCAAGAAGACACTACTTCTCAAGATAGAATTTGATAAGAAAAAATAGATTGTGACTTTATTCTGGGTATGCTGAATTGCTTGGGCTTTGGAAGTGTTTCCACTTGAGTAGTTGGCACCCTGTTCTTTAATGTCTCGTACATGGATTTTTTGAATGGTACGCTTTCCATGGCCATAATTATACAAAGATCAATCCATTAGTGGTTCCCCGTTGCTCCTTAAGTGATTTCCGTAGATGCTCTCCACCATCTTCTAAAGACAGCCTGAATTTGGGACAGATTAGAGCCATTTTGTTGTCAGGACGAGATCAATTGCTTAATGTTGACTTTGTGGATGACTCATATCTCACTCCAGAGTCCAGAACTATCATAAATTCGTGGAAGGAAATCTACAATGCCTCAAGAGTCGAAACCTTTGCAAAACAATTTGTAATTAGTGACAGAAAAACAGATAGCATTATCATTGGGTAGGAGGTCTATTGATATTTCCTTATAAGTGGTTGGAAAGTTATTAATCATGGGGTAAATGGGTATTCCCCAGGTGCTGGACAGATTTAATGATATCTCATAAAAATGGAAATATTTTGAACTTTCTCTAACAGGTAAACTCACCATTTTGGTTAGAAACTTATAATCCCAGTAGCAATATACAAAAAGATCATCTTCTCCCTTTCCCTCTATGAGTTACAAATGATTGGAGATTCAGAGTTATTGGAACATGACCGTGAACCAGCTGAAGGTCAAACCAGGAGTATACTAGCACCTGACAGAAAAGTAGGTTGATGAACCAGTCAACTGAAAATATATATAAAATATGCAAATTCTAATTGAAAATAGAGTAGGAAGGAAGCATCATTTTTTCCCTTCTTTTCTTGATTTTTCCTTTTCTGCCTACATGGCATGCCGATAGGCCTGACCAGGTGAGATCCAGTCCAGAACGAAACTGGCCCCAACCACTGGGATGAAAACCAGTCCAGATCAAACCCAGCCACAACCAGCAAGCCCAGTACATAACCAGCCTGCCAGTCCAGTTCAGCAACCAGTTTGGACCATCCATTTCCAATAGATTTGGCTAGGTTACCAGGATTCGGATAAGAATACGGATCCGGATTCGCTAGTTTTTTGAAATCCAGTATCCGGATACGGCAAGGATACGTCAAGTACAAAAAATATAATAATATTTTTTAAATTTTAATAACCACATTAAGTTATGTGACTAGATATTTATAAAAAAGCCACATATTTATATTGCAATGTGGCTAGATATTTTTTAAAATTTAAATAGCCACATTAATTTATGTGACTCGATTCCGTACAATAAATATAATAATATTTTTAAAATTTTAATATCTAATCTTTATTGTTTCAGAATTCTAATGGATTTTATTTTGTTTTCAAAAGATCCCAAAATTTGGTCACTAAAAGCACTAAAACATTCGACAGCCCAAAACCCTCATTGAGAATAAAAACAGAGTCAAATGTGAACTTTGAAGAATAGACAAAAAAATCAAAATGATAAAATTAGACGCTGAGTTGAAGTCTTTAACATTAGACGCTGAGTTGAAGTCTTTAAAATTAGATGCTGAGTTAAAATTAGACGCGAAATTTTTAATTAACTAACGCCATTGGGAGTCGGGACCCCGACCACCAGTATTTACTATTCTGTGGATTGGACATGGGGGAACAAGAGGGCTGTTCCGGACCCAAAGCGGAGACAGTTTACTATTCAATGTTTATTTAACGTGAAAAAGAATTAAAAAATGAATGAGTTCAGACCCGATTAAAAAAATTAAATTTTAATTAAAAAATTATCAAACTGTGAATTGATGCCAGGTGAATTGTCCTCAGAAAATTAAAACAATTAGTCGCTGCCTGGTGAATAGTCCTGAGTCTGTTGCGCATCGCTATTGCTCAATGCTCTATGAAGAGCGATCGCTGCCTGGTGAATAGTGTGCGGCAGACAAATGCTCATGCTCGCTATAGTGTGCTGCCTGGTGAATAGTGTGCTCATGCTCGCTATCTGGGCGTTGTCTTTCCAGGCGAAATCTTTTCAACAAATGCCACAGCCAGCAGACAAATTTATGCTATCCATCTGCCGAAACGAAAACTGTTGTTGTCTCGCTGTCCTTCTCTGTTGCTATAACAATGTCAATGCGTGCCGACAAACAGTGAAAAAGACAATGATCGACATAAAGCCAAATAAAAACCTAAAACTGAAGTCTACAAACTAAAAATCACGCTGCAAAAAATTTGAAATCCAGAAATATCACAGGAACTGTTTCCGATTTTGCAGGATCCGTTTCCAAATTCAGGGATGCGTTTCTGGCCAACAGTGAATCCGCCACGTTGCTGTTTCTTGGACAGATCTAGGCGGATCTGGATCCGGATCCGGATCAGATCCATGGATCCTAGACCATGGAGTGCCGGATCCGGTAACATAGAGATTTGGCACTGATGTGATTGGAAATGCCAGTGCATTTAAATTGTGAGGACCACAGATCACCAATACATACAAGATTATCAAAGGCAAATTTAGATTATCTACACAGAATTAATCTGGAATTTTAAGGGTCCAAGAAATGAATATGATTTTCATTTAATTACATGCTCAATTTGGATCCTCCCATCAGTTCAAGTAAAAACATGATTCTTTACAAATTCTACAACGAAAGCATTCATCATAACAGAATCGAAGGCATGGGCTATGGGACCGAGAGGACTTCTGGCCTGGAAAGATGTAAATCACTCTCAACACCTTGCATCTGCAAATAATTGCATTAATGGTGCTCTCAATGCCTTACACCTGCAAATAAGTGCATTTATGAAGTTTTGCAACACTATAACCAAATCCAATATTTTTAAAATGCAATTCAACGTGAGGACCTAATAGGAGGGCTTGGAATGAGTTATGACAAGTCCATCCTCTATCAACACTTTAAAAAACAAGAAAGAAAGTTAATCCAAAATGCCAGAAACGCTCAGCAAAAGAAGGCATGTTGAGGACAGAGAAGAGAAGTGGATTAAATGAAGTAGCATAAAGAAATGATAATTGGATGGTTTGGTAATCAAAGTAATCAAAGTATAGTTGTCAAAGCCAGACTTCGGAAGTAAGGCTCACTAGTCCATAATGGACTGTGCAAAATTTGTCAGAAGTCAGAAACAGTCAAATGTGTGTTTTGGATTTATAGCCAACTGACCTTATTGGGAATGGGACTCTTCAGAATATGCAAGCCTTTTCAATGGACCACCTGGCTGGAAAGGGGCAATTCTGAGAGAACGATATTATCAAACAACGTAGCAGGTAAGTTTGGCGTGCCATCAAGTTAACATGCACCTTCATTTGAGAGAGATGTAGAATTTTAATGACTATTATCCTTGCCTTTGAGAGTGATGGCATTTAAAGCTAAATATATACCAGCCATAATGAACATGTAATTAAAAGATGTAGATTACATGTGTTGCCTCTACCCAACAATGTTGAGGAGTTAATTATCGTATTGTCTGGCCAACTGATAGTTTTACTCATGTAATAATACATTTCACTGATAAGATAAATCCATTAAAAAAAATTACAAATTGAAATGCTGTATAAAATATTCAAAAGTATTCAAAAAATTCAAGTTTTGAGATGACAGGGATACAGTTCACAAAGTTCTTAAAAGTCAACGTTCACCCTCTTTTTGAGCTCTGTTACGAAGAACAAATGAATGTATACCTTAGTCTGCTTCAATGTTGAAAGGTATGTGGCCATGAAGCAGGCAATTCCATCCACAATATCTTCTTCTTGGACAACAACATAACTGTCTTGATCTAGACAGTTTCTTGCATCATTATAATCACACTCCAGCAAATCAGTCTCTGATACCAAATCCCATGAGCTGGATTCATCTGTTTTGACATCATTAACGAAGCAAGTGTTAATTAAACAACAGAATTAATAATTTCCAATGTTCATCAAATGCAGAACAAACTCAAGTAATTGGTAAGTAAGCAATATCTACTTAGGGGAAATTGCATGTCATAAAATACCCTAACGTAATTTGCAATTATCATATATCAAGATATAAAAATCATAACCCTGTACTATAACCAACAAAAAAAAGCAAAGGACACACAAAATTTGGTAGGGATTCCATGTCAAAGACTTCTCTGTGATAGTTTGCACTTACTACACATTAAAAAAGGAGATCAGAACACTGAATTACAATCAAAAAAGTTGACTGGATCACCAAATGAGTCATACCAGGTCTCTCAGTGATCCCTTGTGCAATTGAAGCATGGATACTTCCAAGCTTGTCAAGAAATGCAGGAGATTCCAATCTGGACTTTAAAAGATCACAGAACTGCAAGGAACAAAAAAGGCTGTATTATTTGATTGATAACCTAAAATATAGATAATACAACCTTCTCTCATTAATTTTTATGCTATGGATATATACTCCTCCAAAATCAATATAGGTACTTTAGAATATGAAAGCACATAAAATGCATACAAAATATCTAAGTACTCGACATCAACATTAAGATAATGTTAAAACAAAATCAGTAAACTATGCTGATGGGGACAATGGATTATTATTTGGCACTAAAACTGATATGGAGTTGACCCCCTACACACCTTTATGGAAGGATCAGATGAGGAAGAGCTGCTATCAAGAGCTGAAAGTGCTGATATAACAGGGTAATACTGATCATACATCTCAAGAAATTCCACAAGGGGAATGCTCTCAACCCGTTTAATTATCCTAAAACCAGCTATCTAAGCAAAGAGATCAGCTCTACTTACTCGCTGGAACTATTAACTCTTGCATGCAGCAGAAAACGAGAAAAGCAATCACACACAGTGCACAATTATTTCTGTTCTTCTAGATCAGTTCATCATTTAAAATTATCTTCAATTCTTACAAGAGCTCCCTTAAAAGGAAAATGGCTCTGAGAAATTAATCAAACGAACAGCAAACCTGAAAATTTCAATCAGCACAAAAAACGAGGCAGCATGTTCACCAATCCGTATGGTTGTACGGAATCCATACAGATGACAGTTTGTCTTCCTTCTCCTTGCTGCACAACTGTTGAAATCCTCGCCAATGGCTGAAAATCAGATCTCTAATTTTCCCCTTCACTCACATGACTTGTGAAATGAATGCTCTCTGTGTGTCTTTGTCTTTGCCCTCTCCTTTTATAACTTGGACATGAACCAAAAACCTAATCTTCAATGATTAAGATCTAACCATGAGATCAATGGCTCTCTTTTAATTAAACCATTAAGTGACCCACTTTAGTCAGTTTATTAATTGAAAGTCACTTCAATAAAAAAGAGTTCACTTTATTAATTAATTAATAAAGTGAGCTTCTAGAAAAAACATAGGATACATTTAATGACAATTTCATAAGTAGACACCCCAATGTTGCACAAAGCAGGGACAAAGCGGGGACCTTTTCTGGAAGTGCGGTGTCATGAGCATCATTTTCCCAAAAAATCGTCAAAAGTGATGCCTCTTGAAAGCAATATATAATATATATATATATATATATATATATAGATAACCAAATTAGTTGTAGAAGATATGAACAATGAAAACGTGAATATTTGTACATAAATCAAGATAGATATGGCAATGGCATCCATTGTACATCAATGATTGATTATTCAAGCATCAACCATCTAGATGCGTCAACCATCTAGAATCTAGATTCCTTTCCTTTTGTCTAGCCTTTGCCTCTGCTTCGATTCTCTAGAGATATTAGTCAACATTGCCCAATTTGATCAAATGGTCTAATGCAAGCCTTATAATTAGGTTGAAAAAGCTTAACATGCCTGATCAATGATTTTGACTTGAGTGAAGGGTACATTTTTGCTAAGGCCATGACAAAGGAGTTCAACAATCAACACCACCAACACTAGGGTACATACAGGGCTTGGTGTTACTGATTAAATGTCAATCACATACCTTCATACATGATATAATCTAATGAAATGCCACAATCCTACTGATTCTGAAATCCTGAAAACTGTTAAAGTCTGCTGAATTCTGAATAGGTATATATCAACCACAGAAACAGGACACAAAGGATATCGTACATATCGACCCCAAAAACATGGTACATATTGACCCCAGAAACAAGACACAGAGGACAGAATTCGCATATATGTATATATAGATAGATTAAAAAAATACTAATTAAATATACAAAAATGAAATATAGACATAAAGATCCAAATTTTTAGAATTACAACATTTACAAAATATTGACACTAGTTACTACATCGATGATGATCAAACACACAAAAATTAGAATATTCAATACATGAAAAATAGAAGCCTAGAAGTTAGAACCATAAACTGCAGCTTTCTCATTGAGTCATTTGATGTCATCAAAATTAAAATGTATTACACAGATACAGAATCAATTATACCATAGGTAGGCATGCAAATGGAAAATACAAAATATGGTAGATACTAGAATCATAGATGGAAGAATCCCATAGTTTGTCACAGTCATCACTCGTCCTCCATGACAAAATCATCAAAAACACCATCACTGCCACTGCTCACTCCTTCAATCATCCTCCTCTATATCCACTCCAAGATCCGCATCTGCTAACCCCTCAAGAGTATCACCATCATCAAAACTGTCTAGCTCAAGCACTGGTTCATTAAGATCCAAGTTGGCTAATGCTCACTCAACACTGTGGGAACTTGTCTTCGAGAAGATGAGAGATGAAAGCAAAGATAAGGGATGAAAGTTTCTTCCTCTTTCCCCGGACCATTTCATTTCCCCTTGTTGTCTGGACTCTGGTTTCCTAACAACTCTACCCTGAGGTTTTTTTCCTTACTAAACCCTAGCCATTCCTATTTCTGAAAACTCATCTCCTGTCATTTCCCATTTCTTGCTTTCAATACTTGAGGATGCAGAAGATGAACATAGTTATCATTTGAGAAGATATTATGCATTTGCCTCCATATTTCAACAATTCAATCAACTGTGCAATAATTAGTCTCTTACAATCTGGAAAATGTTTATTGTCAGAATCAAAGCAAATCTGAATGCATTGTCCAGTTATCCCTAAGCATTTGTCTTTCTGAGTGAATGTCATCTAATGGTACAACTATTGATGATGCCCTTACATCAATCCTGATTGCTTCCAAATTTTTACCTTTAAACATCAATTACTCTCAACTTCCAAACATTAATTTTGCATGTCATACTTGGTTCCAGAAAGACGATATGCTGTGTGTTTAATGATTGTTCCATCAAGTTGAGCGAAGGAGTGATATCCCCAACCTAACAAAGCAGTGCAGTTGGTCAGAACAGACACAATTTGAAAAACAGGGAGTTGCAGTAGTACAAGTGATTTGATGCCCTAAATGGTAATTCCTCATCAAAATTGTCACTTCCAGAGCTACATAGAATGCAAACTCTGACACGGACTTGTGCTTCGTTCTTGAACATGGAAACAGGGCATAAATTGTGGGGTTCCAATCCTCAGTCTAGTAGAATACTTTGAATTGTCCACTAACTAACCCAGAAGAGTACTCATGGAAAAAAGGCAGAGAACAAGACAAACAGCAGGCTATAAAATACAAATGACAAAAATTCCATTGCATTAGCTCCTCTATTGAAACTATCATAACTCGATGTGCATCTATTACTGTTAGCCAGCCATTCTCGGAAACAAAGAATTACACAACCTAGAATTTATTACAAAGATAGCACAACAGATAATAATGCAATAATATGAAAATAACACTACTCAGGAGCAGGCATATGCTTCACAGCATCTACATATGTAATCTTTCATATATTAATGAAATATTACGGATTTTTCCAAAAAAAAAAAAACACTACTCAGGAGGGTTTATACTGTGATTCACTCCTTGGTAGAGTTATCAGTGGACTCATTGGTGGGATCCTGTATACTTTTTAAGTGAACCAATCAGTAATCCTTGTGTAATTACTCAGCGGCCCAATGGTAGGTTTCTGTTTTAATACATCCCAACATTCTCACCTATTAAAACATTAAACCTAGAACTTTCACTACATCATCATTGTCACTCGTGAGCCATTTTGTGCGAACATTTGCAACTATTCAATCAGATCCACAAACCACAAGACTTACCTTTGCACAATCAAACTTTTCCTTTACAAAGTGATGTTGGATGTCAATGTGGTTGGATGTGGAGTGCTATGTATGATTCATTGAAACACAATAGAGTTCACATTTTTATTGCAGACAGTTTTTGGCCCCTGTTGAGCATAATCAATATCATTGAAATTTTCCAGAAACCACATTCTTTCCTTAATAGCATGCTCTACTACTGCACATTAAACTTCAGTAGTGAACAGCAGAATGGTGATTTACCAATTTACCCCTTTCTGTACAGTGTATACCTCCTCCAAACATAAATATCATATTGGTGATTTGCAAATTGCAACTGCTGATATCTTGACTACAATCTGCATCAATGTATCCATTATGGCTGTCAAGACTTGAACTATTGTTATAAGATAAGATAATTATATTAATTTCTGATGAATGACCACAAAAGTAGGTCAATGGGACTGGAGAATACAACCAATATGAATCAATGTGGGAGTGCAATTGCAACTCCTTGAAAATGCTGAAAATAATATAAAGAAAGAAACCTACATAAGTATAACATCAAAACATATGTATAAAATCGTGACCAAAGTAAAGTGATACAAAACACGGAGTGAGTATGTCCTGGACTAGAAAGGTGGTCAACTCAGGAACATCAAGAAAGTGAAAGTGAGAGAGAAAGAGAGATCAGACAGTCACAACAATGAGGTCAAGGTATCCTGAGTCTGGTTGCCAAGGGCAAGGGGGGGGGGGAGGGGGCCACAAGGCACTAACTCGCTGTCTGACTGTATGATTTGGGGGAGGGGAGAGGGAGATGTATGAGTAAGGGGTACTGCTAGTAGTCGATGTCAAAAGACATAAACTTCAAATAAATCTCGAGTTGCTCCTCTGGGTCTGAGAGATACTTTGATGGGCAAGAGGAGGGGTTCTCTATTTTGAATCCATCTAGAGTTTATCTCTCTAGCGCTCCTAAAACATGTGGCCTGACGTATGAAGTCTGGACTGGTAACTCCAAATCAGTCTCAAAAATATCGGCTGGTCTCCCAAAAGGGGAGGCTAAGGGGAAACCTAGGGTCTCACATTCTGATGTTTGGTGTGTTGAAGAATCTAGGACAAATAAGTGTAGTGTGATTCTTCATTACTTGATAACAATTTGTGCAGTCTTTTTACTTTTTCTTGTTAGCATAATCGTCTACTTATTATTATTAATGCATGTGTGTGTGCTTCATCAAACTGCTACCAAAAACATAAGACCAAAAACACAAGACGTTGGCTCTCCGCCAAGGCCAAAACCTCTCTTCTCTTGAGAGGAAAACCCTTTAGTAAGTTTCTCCTATTGAAGCTTCTTATTGATCAATGTCAAACCCTAGACCCCTAACAAGAATATCCTCAAGCACAAGTCAAGTCCTTTCTCCTTTCTACACTTTGTTCCCCGACACTTCCTTCTTCCGGCACTTCGTCCTCCTCCTTCCGACACTACGTTCTTCTTTCAACTTGTTGGTAAACCTTGTTGCACTTGCTCTAGAAGAGATACCTTTTATGAGACCCTTTTCTTATGATGATTCCTTTCTTCTCTTCATCAATCAACGAACTTGCATGACTATAATGGGAGGGTTGTTATGACAACAAAGACAACCTCTTTACCTTCGCACGTGTGACTGTTTTTCCTTGTGAAGTTGACCTCTTCCTTCTTCGCTTGAGAGAGCGACTTCTATGCTTAAGTGA
Source organism: Pinus taeda (assembly GCA_000404065.3). Classification (NCBI taxonomy): domain Eukaryota; kingdom Viridiplantae; phylum Streptophyta; class Pinopsida; order Pinales; family Pinaceae; genus Pinus; species Pinus taeda. Next base: position 9,974 of record APFE030687532.1, read on the forward strand.
ATGGCCTTATAGGCCTACTTAGATTGCCCAACCGACGAAGTTATGTGACTGTGATGATAGCGTTGTAATCACCGTAGGAAGAGGCTTTGTTTCTCACACATGTAGTTGTTTTCTACCCAATAATACAATCCTCTTAACTTCCGCCTAGACTTCACCTTGTACGCTATACTAGAGGCTCCCTTTCTTGTCACTTGATCACCCTTTACTTGCATCTTTTATTCGGTGATTTCAGAGATGGATTCTTGACGTTATAATGGAGTGGACAGCCTCCATATATAGAGGATTATCCCTCCTTTTAGGCCGATTAGAAGGCCGACTTGAGGACAATTTGCAGGCCGACTTCTTGTGCTTGCTTCAAATGGCTTCTTTGGTGGTGTAATATGCTTGAAGGAGCTTCTTTGATGGTGCCTTTGCATAGGAAGGGACCTGACTTTGCTTGGAGGTATTCTCTTGACCCTAATACACGGTGTAACATGCCCTTAAGGCCTTCAACATTTCCTTTTGACTATTTGAGTCACCTATAGCACTTAACATGTGCTAGACCTATTTCAATGAGCAAGAAACTCATTGACATATATTATAAAAATAATATTTATTTTCTTGAATAAGTACAAATATCAAAAGTACATTTATAAAGACTGAACATAGTTATTTCCTTCAACGCCTAGTTACATTTCCTTCAACACTCCCTCTTAACTACGCAGGTATTCATACAATATTACAAGGTGTTTGGCTATTATCAATATTGAAGAATTCACGTAAGAGAAATCGGATTTGCAATCCATCTGTTATAGCATCATATCCATCAGCATTGTCACAGTGCAAGGCCTTGACTAACAACTCCATCTCTTCATGAGATCATGAGGTACAATGTTGGCGAGACCAATGATTTATAGACACCTTCATCATTGTCTCTCAAGGTACATACCCACCAGGGTGTTCTCTGAGTATGACCTTCTAGCACTATTCTTATCTGAGGTTCCCAACCTTCAAAGAATATCATTCCTCTTGCCTACTCTTGTCTTGGATGCCCTACACATCCTCAAAGAGTATCGGATGCCAAATGATTACACAATCCTCCCATTCTTTCTTCCCAAGTGAAGACAAGAATGTTGTGTCTATCTTGTGTCTACATTTCCATTCATGGCCTTCATCTAGACGTACGACTGTTAGTCCTAATCTAGTGCATGACCCATGAAATGGAAAAACACAATTGTCACTCTTTTGTAATCAAGGGTGATCCAAAACTCCCTCTTGATTAGGGACTCGTCAAAGCTCCCTCTTAACTAGGGACACTTTCATTCATCAACAACTTCTTCGTGGGTCCTTCAGTTGCTTGATCTCCTTTCTTGCTTGATGTCATGAAGTCTTTGTTCGAACTTCTTCTAGGTAGGGCACCATCCATTGATCACTTTCCGTCCTGGTTTGTCATGTCATTGCTTCCTTCGTGGAAAGTGTCTTTCTTGCCATACATCAGGTTTTCTTGTCATCTGGCTACTCCTCTGTCATCTGTCCATGATTCAGAATACTCTTCTCATGGATGCTTCGTTGTACTTGCTTGTTTACATGCTTCAACCTAGTAGCCCATCATGACTTCATCCTAATATTGCTTCAACATTGCTTTTTCTTTTTCTGGATGGCATCTTTATCACGACATCTTTGTAAAGTAGAATCAGTTATCTACATCTTTCATATCTCCAAGGTTTTTATAGGTGTCAACGATCCTTCCTTTCTTTGTCAGAGTTGCCCTGCCTTCTTTCGGGAGATATCTTCAAAGTTTCTTGTCAGATAGTGATTATCGGTGATCATGGTGTTCTTCACATGCTTCATCTCTTTCCTCATTTGCTTCTTCTTAGATAGATAAGTCAACCATCTTATGCTTCTTGTGAAAACATTTCTTCATTGCTTGCTTCCTAGACTAGTCAGCATTTCTTCTTGCTTTGTAGTCAGCAATCTTATACTCCTTATGTGAGCATATTCTTTCGTTAACCTTCATTGTATTGTAGTACATGCCTTCGACCATGTTCTTGGTGAAAGAGATTCTTTCATACTTGATCTTATTATAGAACTATTCCCATGACTCAATAATATACAAATGATAACATGACACAGCTTTGATGCATATATACCTCATCTTGATTCTCCTTTGATCATCTTAGCTTCATTTGGTTGTCCTTGGTGTGGCCCTTCTTGCTTCATCTTAGCTTGCCTGCATATCATCCTTTTCTTGAATACCATGAATAGGATTCCCGATGAGACAGTTGCTTTGATTCATGAACCTTCTTTTGAAGATTACATTATAGAATCTTAAAGACCCTTGGCCTACAAATGTTTCTTTTCTTTTGATGATGGAGGTCTTCTAAGATTCTTAATCATGATCAATCTTCTTTCATCGTGGATGAGGTCCTATACTCGGTATGCTCCTTCTACATGAATATCTTGAATTATATCTACCATGCTCCTATATTCTAGAAGATATTTCTAACCATGCATTTTATTCTCATTATAAATGCTACTTCTTCATGAGTATCTAGAATTTTATGTACTTTATGCTTCTAGATTCTAGAAGATGTTTCTAGCCATGGAATTTTATTTTATTCCTACATGCTCCTATCCTACTCAAAACTTTGAAAGAATATTTGAAATAAAGATTTTGACTTAGTCATAGTAGAGATCCGGAGGACCTTCCTTCTTTTGCTTCTTTTCTTCTTCTTTCACCTCTTGAGTCATGTGAGCTTCTTCCCTCTTTCTTTTGTTGGTGTTGTCCTTTTTAAGCTTAGGACAATTCCTTTTGTAGTGTCCATATTCTTGGCATCCATAGCATTGGATTTTGGATGTGCCTTTGTTGTTTGTTCTTTGTGGACCAAATTTGCCAAATTTTCCCTCTCTCTTGACCTTGGTAGCAAATGTTTGCTCCTTTGATCCCACATCTTCCTCTTCTTTAAGTCTGGTTTCCTCTGTCCTACATAGAGACCACATTTTACTGAGTGTAGTTGCTTCCTTCTTGGCATATATGCTTGATGTGAAGTTGCCCCAATCCTCAGGTAGAGCATTGAGGGGAATGGTCCCCTTGTAAGTTTTCCTTCGGCACATCCTGGAGATACAACTTCATGCTCTACTTTGAACTCTTGCATACCTGTCACCATCTGTCTCACATCTGGTAGAGCCTTATAATGAAGATGGGCAAACCTCCGGTGCCATAGTTTCGATTGTAGAGATGTGTTGCAAGACATGGCTCCCAATGGACTTCCTCCAACTTGATACAAAGTGTCAACCCTGAACCCAAGAGTAAAAGCATCTTTAAAAATCTTTTCCAAACACATACCACCTTGTATCCTTTATCTTCCATTGCCAAAATGGGCACCAGGTTCTTCTTGAGATCAAGTACATATAGAACTTCTTGTAAATGAATAGTGTTACCTTGATTCAATTGAAGGGTAATATTCCCTACTCCCTTCACGGGATAGGTGGCATCGTCTCCAAGGACAATCGCCAAGTTTGTCTCCTTCTCTATTATATTAGAGAGAGCTTCCTCCTATCCGGTGAAGTCCCTTGAGGCACCACTATTAATTAGCCAATTCCCCAAAATGTCCGGTGGAGAGGTAGTGGAGAGGGCCCATATAAAATAGTACTCCTTTCTTATTGTTAACAACATTTGATTCTTCATACCTAGAGTTCCTTGCTTTCTTAGAGGGTCAACCACTTCCTTGATGTCCCACATTCCTTTTTCCTTTACCATTGTACCTACCATTCTTTTGATTGTTGTGGTTGAAGTTTCCCCTGGAATGATTGTGATCATCATCATGCGATGTGTCCCTTCTATTTGGACACTCCCTTGCATAGCGGCGAAACTTATTGCAAACAAAGCACCTGCCCTTCCTTCCTCCCTTAGATCCAGGTTTCCCATTGAAATGACCTTTGCACCCTACATTATCTCCCCTTTTGGCATGAGCAGAGAATGAAGTGGGGTTGCTTCTATTAAAAGGCATTTCTTGCTCCACCATTCTTGTTTCTTCTTGAATGCATCTCGACATCAATTCTTCAAACCCTGGAATTCGATCATTATTGAGAATAGTGGTTCTAAATATATACCACTTGGGTGGGAGTCCTCCAAGGGTAGTGATAGTAAGTTCCCTATCAGGAATGGCCTCTCCAATCGAAAGTAGATCATTCTTGATCTCAATGATCCTTAAGAACTAGGATTGAATATCCTCGTCCTTGCCCTTCTTAATATTCTTCAACTTATTTTTGAGAAATAAAATTTGATTAGCATCACTAACCTTGAACGTGCTGACCAACCTGTCATAGTTCTCCTTGGAGGTGTTCAAATCGGAGATGTAGGCCACCAGACGCTTGTTAGTGGAATCTTTGATAATCTTCTTTGTTTTGACTTCAGCCCTATTGTACTTGGTCTTCGCAACAGCCGGTGCATTAGAAGGAGGCTCAGGGATTTTACCCTTCACATAATCCAACACTTCTTGTTCTTCCAAGGTCAAACAAGAGACATCTTCCATCCATGATAGTCAGATTTTTCATGGAGCTTGTATTTAGCCAGGAAGTGGGATGAGGAACCCATTTGGCCTTTTTTCCTTGTCCAATTGTCTGTGGTGATTGCTCTTTCACTCTTGCTTGGGCTTTGTCTTCACCTCATCTCTGATACCATGTTAATTTTAGGTAACAATGGTATGTTCTATGCTTAAGAGCAATTTTACTTCAATTTCTTTATTAGCCCATCCAGTTTAGCAATCACATCAACATGATAGTAAAATGCGGATAGAACATAAACATAAACAGTAGAAGACAAGCCAAGACAAAAGGACACAAGATGTGGCATCATCCAAGGACAAACCCCAATGTGGGGAAACCCTTGATCAATTATTTTTATATTCTTCAATAGTTCAGCAAAGAGACAGATAGTACAATTTACAAATCTGATAATTTATGACAGCAGCAAAAAGCCCTAACCAGAAAAGTCAATGTTGGTCAAACAGGGCAAAATTCTTCCTCTAATCAGCCCAGTCAAACCCAGTCACTTCGGCCTTGAACAACAAGTCTAATCAGCCAAAACAATCTGAAATAGTCCAATCAAAATTGGTCAACAAAAGTTGTAAAAATTTCTCATTTCCCACCCCGGTTTTCAGTTTCACCTTATTTCTCCAAAATAGTTAAATGCCCTTTCCCATATCCATACATTCAACAACTGAAAATAAATTTTGTTGAAAACACAAATTCTGGAAATTTTACAGAATGCTGGAAAATGCAGAAATAAAAATCAGCAGGTACAAACAGCCATTTAACACATTTAAACACAGTGATTTTTGGTCAAGTTGACCCTGAAAAAACCCCCTACAACTCTTGGGGAAAATTAGTTCGAGAGCTCTTTCTCATTTCTGAAAATGCCTTTTTACAGTGAGAAAAATATTTAGCAAAAAATTAGCAAGCAAACTTTTACAACTTATCTCGTTTTCCGTGCCTCACAGCCAACTGGAAAAACTTACAAACAACAAAACAGAACTGCAATAAATGTTGTACGGCCTCCTCGATTTTTGTGCCCAAATTTCAGCCTTATATGCTGATGTACGGCCTGCCTAGAAAAGCGTGCAAGCTGCCATAAATACGCTATACAGATTTCCTCGATTTCTGTGCAGAAAAAACCAGCAGTACAGCTGTACGGATTTGCCTCGATTTGCATGCCAAGGTACAGCCACTTGCTGTACAAATTTCTGCTCCTTGATTTCTGTGCACTTGCTGTACGGATTTCTAGAAAATCGTCCCCAAATTTTGCCTTTCACTGTGTGCTAACTCAGTTGTACGGATTTGCTAAAATGCTGCCTTGGAATGTGTGCCAAGCTGCTGTCTCCTTCTCCTCCTTGTCCAGAAATCTCCCTAGCTCTCTTGCTCTCCTTCTCTTAATCTGCTCATGAAAAATGAATGACCTTTTCCTCATTTTCCTCCTTTAATCTAGCCCTAAGTGACTTTTCGGGAACCCCTAAATCCAATGGCTGAAATAGATTGAGATCTAGGGCTGAGATTAAATACTCATTTAAATCTCACTTTCTATTTTTTAATTCACCCCACTTTAATAAAGACCTACTTAGTCATTTATTTCCAAAGTCACTTTTCCTTTCTAATTTTACATTGACTTTATTAAAGTCACTTTAAAATTAGACTTAGTAACTTTATCACTTAAAGTCACTTTTAAATTAGATTTTGACTTTATAAAAATTATAAAGTCACTTTAGGAGAAAAATTAAAATCTTTTGGACACTTTTCCCTAGGCCAAAGATCAAAGCCTAAGGGAACCACCTGTCCTCAGGTACCAAATTTCAACACTCCCTCTTACCGAGGAAGGTGTTCCTCACCACACCCATCTTGTCTCTGAAGTAAACATGCTTGCCCCGTGGTAAGGCTTTGGTAAGAATGTCTGCTACCTGCTCATCAGTGGAAATATACTCAAGCTTCACAACTCCCTTCTGAACATAGTCTCTGATGAAATGATATCTGATCCAGATATGCTTTGACCTGTCATGAAATACTGAATTCTCCGTGAGTTTAATGCAACTCTGATTATAACAGTAAATCACTGAAGGTCTCAACGGCTGACCAAATAAGCCAAACAACATCTTCCGAAGCCAGATGGCCTCACAACTAGCTACACTGGCTGCCATATACTCTGCTTCTGCTGAACTCAGTGCTACTGACTGCTGCTTCCGGCTGAACCATGACACTACAGCTGAACCCAACCCAAAACAGCACCCTGAAGTGCTCTTCCTATCAGAAGCACAACCTGCCCAATCAGAATCAGTGTATCCTACCATTCTCACTCCATCTCCCTGCCTGTAGTCCAGACCATAATCCACTGTCCCCTGCAAGTACCGCAAAATGTGTTTTGCAGCCACCCAGTGAACCTTCCTAGGCTCACACATAAACTGACTCATCGTGTTGAATGCAAAACAAATATCTGGTCTAGTGTTGACCAAATACATCAAGGAACCAATCAGCTGCCTGTACAATGTGGGATCTACCAACACAGAATCCGAAGCATGAAGCTTCTTCCAGTTGGTGATCATCGGTGTCGACATGGGTTTACAATCTTCCATGTGGAATCTGCCGGGGATGTCTACAATATACTTCCCTTGCCCCAGGAAGAAATGCCCCTCCTCCTGCCACACCTCCAAACCCAAAAAGTAATGCATCAAGCCGATGTCCTTCATCTCAAACTCCGCCGCAAGATCTCTCTTGCAGTGCTCTATGAATCTCTCTACACCTGTAATGATCAAGTCATCCACATACAACACCAGAATGAGAGGCTCCTCACCTATCACAATATAGTAAAGGTTCGGATCTGCCTCACTCTTTGTGAAACCCATCCCCTCCAAGTATGTATCTATCATGGAGTACCAAGCTCTAGGAGCTTGCTTCAGGCCATAAAGGGCCTTCTTCAGTCTGCACAAATGGGACTCCTTCCCATGCACCTCAAAGCCCTGTGGCTGCTCAATGTACACCTCCTCCTGTATGAAGCCATTGAGAAATGCAACCTTCACATCCATCAAGTCGATCTTCCAACCCATCTCTGCTACTATCGATATAATGGAGCGGATCAAAGTATATCGAGCCACGGGAGCGAAGGTCTCCTCATAATCAACTCCCTCTACCTGGGAGAACCCTCTAGCCACAAACCTCGCTTTGAATTTCTCAATGCTGCCATCTGCAGCATGCTTTACCTTGTAAAGCTATCTGGAAGTAACCACGGATTTGCCCTCAGGCCTCGACACCACCTCCCAAACATCATTCTTCATGATAGAAGAATACTCCTCCTACATGACCTCTCTCCAGACCTGTTGGCTAGCTGCCTCCTCATAGCTAGAAGGCTCAGAGTCAAGGATGTTGGTAGCCATTGCCATATAGTTACAAAACCTCTCATGTGGTCTACTCTCTCTGACCGGCCTCTTAGGCTCAGCAACAGATGTGGCATCTCTCAACGTGTCCTGAAGCTACTTGGGCTTCCTCTTCCCTGAGCATGCTTCTCCCATAGGAGAATGAAACTCCTCCTCCTCATCACCAGGAGCCTGAACTCCTGACTGCCTGTTTGTTGTCCTCCTGCCTGCACCTGATCCTGTAGAAGCTGAGGTACTGTGTGAATTGTCCATCAGTGGACTCCCTAGTGAACTGCTCTGTGGACTACTCTGCATGCTGCCCGGAGCACCACCCCTCTGGCTCGTCGAGCCACTGCTCACTGACGGACCTGGCATCGTCATAGATGTACCTCCGGATCCTCCTGATCCCTGCCCACTGGATCTCTGCGACTGACTCAACTGCTGCGGAGGGTCTGACTAATCCAGATACTCTAACTCCCGTGACCTCCTAAAGGCCCTGTCCTCCTCGAACTTCACATCCCGCCTGACAACAACTCTCCTCTGTGCAGGAATGTAAATCCGAAAGGCCTTTGAGGTCTCACTGTAGCCCACAAAGATACCCTTCTCTGCGGTGGGCTCTAGTTTGGTCCTCTTCTCCTTGGGTATATAGGAGTATGTAATGCATCCAAAGATATGAAGATGACCAATATCAGGCTTCTTCCCAGAGAAAGCCTCCTCCGGAGTCATGTGCCCCAAGGCACGATGCGGACTCCTGTTCTGCAAGTAAACAGCTGTGTTGCAGGCCTCTGCCCACAAAAACAATGGTAACCCCTGATCATGTAACATGGCTTTGGCAGCCCCTATGATGGATCTGTTCTTCCTCTCCGCAACCCCGTTCTGTTGGGGGTTGTAAGGAACAGTGAACTCCCTCCTGATGCCTGCCTCCGCGCAATAGTCAACAAACTCTCCAAGGGTGTACTCTCCTCCATTGTCCGACCTCAGGGACTTGATCTTCTGACCTGTCTATGTCTCCACAAGAGCTCTGAACTCTTGAAACCGCTTGAAGACCTCACTCTTGGTCTTCAAGAAATAAATCCAGGTCTTCCTGGAGTGATCATCAATGAATAAAACATCGTACTCATATCCACTCAAGGAAACATGAGACATCCGACCGCTCACATCAAAATGTATCAAATCAAGTATCCCAGTCGCTCTGCTGTCACTGCTGGAAAAAGGGGATTTGGCAAACTTGCCCATAGCACATCCTCTGCAAGTATCAAAGTGATCAGTACTGAAATCTGGCACACCTATAGTGATCTCCCGCAATGTCCTCAAGGCTCCATGATACATATGTCCCATCCTGCGGTGCCAAATCTCACACTGCTCAGAACTGCTAGCTCTGTTGTCGGTACTACTACTCAATGCCAAAAGGGGCTGGAATGCAAACCTGTAAACTTTTGCATGGCGTACACCTATCACTCTAGCTGACTCAGCTGGAGCGCCCCTGAGATACATCAACACCTGTCCTCCCCTGAACAGTACCTCATATCCTCTGTCCTCCAAAGCTGAGACAGATATGAGGTTCTTCCTCATCCCTGGCACATAAAGAACCTCTGTCACTTTCAAGGGAGTTTGGACTCCCTCTGAAATGTCACTGTTCCCACCCCGACTGCTCTAACAACTCTGTCATCACCGAGTACTACCTCAATATCAGTGCCACTCTCTGAAAGCTCCGAGAAGTACTCACGGACTCCTGCCATATGACGTGAAGCCCCACTGTCTAC
>APFE030687585.1:0-16041 GCA_000404065.3 Pinus taeda
TGTTTGGTCAATTTAGTGTGATCTAAATTGCTATTTAAAATGTCAACCCGTGGTTCGTAAACTGACGAAGTGAAGTGTACTATATGTACTAGATAACCATTTCCTTAGGCTTTTGTCGTTTTAAGCTTTTTAGTTTGTTTTTGGATTTTATTTTTCTTTAATGTGTGATGGTAAAAGTGAAGTGTGGAGTGTAGATGGTGATGGTTTCTAAACTTGAAAGTGCTAAAAAAAAAGCTTTACAATAACTAAAATGAAATCAATTCTTAAGAGAAAACAAATGCATCAAATGGTGAACTAATGACAATAGCCCAGTATCCTTGCTGCTGAAAATGAAAAGAAAGCAAAAACTTGAAAAACAACTCACACTTAAGGCAAACCAGCTAATTCACACTACTTTAAATTTTCAGATCCTTTGCCCTTCAGCTCAATCTACCTAGTGGGAAGTAATCATAAACAAGTTAAGCAATATGATATCTAACTATTCAAGAAAGTAAATTGCATAAAAGAAACTAATCACACTACTTGAATTTTTCAAATCCTTTACCCTTCAGCTCAATCTACCTTGGGGAAGTAATCATGAACATGTCAAGAAATATGATAACTAAATGTAAATTGCAGAAAAGAAACTAATCAAACTACTTAAACCCTTCTAGTCCTTTACCATTCATCTCAATCTACTTTATGGAAAGCAACCATGAGTAAGCAATATGACAACTAAATCACACTACAGTTAGTAATATTCTGATTCTTTGCTGATATAGTCAATTGACCACAAAGAGAAATCACAAATTGATGAGCAGTATGATGTCTATGTAGCAGAAAAATAAACAAGCAAACCACAACTTGAAAAGGGAAATGCTGAATTTAAACTTAAAAAAAAAATGAATGTTAGCAGGAAGGACAAGATGATCTCATATGCCAAAAGTTATCAAAAAGATTGAAAAATTGCTCGGACTGCCTAAGAAAACCTACAGAAAAGCACTGATCAGTTTACAGCTCTAAGAAAACAAAGGTGAAGATATGAACAGAAGAAACATAAAACAACATATTATGTACAAGCTAATGATAAAAACAAAAACATAATGAAACTAAATAAACACTTTACAAGGCTTCAGCGTGCAGGGGCCCTCTATCACTTCAGCCAATCAAATAATCACATCGCTATCTTCAGAAAAGTCTTCTCATATATTAAAACAACAGCATATAAAACAGTGGGGTGGTAGGATAACCAGCAGCGCGGAAATTACATAAACAGTTCAAGGTTCATACAAATCAAAAAGCTTTTTTATAGCATTCAATGACGCATTATTTATAATGCAAAAATACTACAACTAACTAACAACTTCTACGCTATTAACTGCGTTTCCATAGACTCGTAGATCTCTTCAACCGAGGTCTAGTGTAACTGTCGTCATGTTTCTTAAATTTCGGAGTGGTTGGTTGTTAGATTCATGTTTTAGGAACGATCTCCAGGTGTGTTGGTGCCTTCATGAGCTGAGAAATATGCCACGTATCACTCACGTGCCTAAAATAGTGACGTGCCACACTGAATTCTTTGGCTGGCCTTGTCTTTGAATTTGGTTGACCGTAGCCTCTCATGGATGATTTGGCCTATTTGAAGGGACATGTTCCATGTTGCCGCCACCTGGAGCTTGCCCATGTAGCTCGTTTGTTCAGAAGACACCTGGAGCACAGATTTTAACAAAATAGCTACAGAATCTTGTGCTGGCTGCAGAAACCTGTGCTGGCTGCGGAAACTGACAAGTTTCCGCAGCTGCATAAACAAAAAACTAAACCAAACAACAGTCATCAGTATAGTGAGAAAACCATATAAACATTCCTTTTTAGACTATAATTCAATGATTTAACAACTGGATGAATGAAGTGAGTGGAGAATGAGGGCTAAGAGGGTATATAGGAAGGTGCAGGTTTGAGGCTCAACATGTGGTATGGGTGATCATATCCAATATAAATATTACCACCATTCCATATCTCCTTAAAATTCTCATACCATCTCCTTCTACATGTCATATGAATCAAATCTCCACAGTCCACAAAAAATGTATTCACTTCATCCATTTCAACAGACCACGCATCATTAGACACAAATAGCTTGAGATTTTTGAGATTAGAATTCAAGGTGTCTCCTAAAAAATGTCTTCAACGTATTCTTTGTTTATGCCTAGATTCAACATTTTTCTTCTTATAACAATATTTGTGAAGATTACCACTTCTACCATAGTAAAATCATTTTAGTATAGATGATATACCTTGATTTTGTAGAAATTCTGTTATGCAAATTCTCTAAAATTCTACCTCTAAGATCATGTGGAAAATATGATTGTAGATTAACCCGATAATGCAATATACCAAAGCAAAATACTATAATCTACTTATATTATCAATTCGCAAAAGCTAAAAGACTGAGCAAGATCAAGTTGAACACATATAATCAGAAGAAGAAGAATCAATGAACATGACACAGAAAATACTCAGGGGAAACCCTCAAATAAAAATCCCACTAGTTGTATTATCATACAAGGTTGAAATACATCAGAACTATACAAAGCCTTAGCTCTCACAGCTAGCCAACTATCATTACAGTTCTTCTAGATGCTCACAGGGAAACTTGGCTTCTCACAATCCTTCTCCTCTTCCCTCCAAGATCCTATTTACTTGCGTAGTTTCTCCTAGGTGATCTTCCTGTTACTAAGTGGAACACTAATCTCTCACATTGATCTCACACATTGTCAGAACTGTGTAATCCTCAGAGAACCTTACCTTGACTACATGCATGAGTTTCCTTTATAGGAAAGAACATGCAACTGATAGTACATTGTCCTTGACATTTAACTCAACTCAGCCTTTCTCAGAATAGACATGCTTGAGTTTTTGATGAGGTAATCTTCAGTTATCTAGAGTACACTCGTTGAGTGATTACATGCATCAACTGACTGATAATGCACAATTAGTTCCTCAAATAGTTTGGAACTAATTTAACTGGACTTAACTCAGTAAATTCAGTTAACTAATTACAACTCAAATATAACTCAATCTTATCTCCTTAATTTAAGATTTGTCTCCTTAATTTAAGGGATAACTCCTACATGAATTCATAAAAACTTCTAACTTGAATTTCTCCAACTAATTAATCCATAATGAATTTATTAATTATTTCCATGCAGATTGTGAGACCAAATTCAAATATTATTTCACAATTTTAATTCAAGGAAAAATTAAAATTGGAATATTTTGGATTCTATTTTTATTATTTCTTGTAACTACTTTCAAGACTGCCTCTCAACAAGAAAGGAATTCAACTCGATCCTAATCGTGAACCTTTGGAATGTTATGCATGCAACGCTTCTCTCAAGTGTTGTTGCTCCAACAACTCCAGAAACAAAAAAAACATCCAACATGAATCAATATGAATCATCTGTCATCAAAGTCTTTAATTGCTATTGCCTCTGTCAACTAAAAATTTTTCACTTCTACCGACTCAACCTTTCTAGACTATTGTTAATCCTCTTTAGTATCTGAATTCTCTAGCCTCTTTCACTTTGGTCTCTCACTGCATCAATCCCACTGATTCCTCTCGGTACTATGTACTTTGGGCACCCGTAGCAAGGCACGATCCATGAGATAAAAATTCCCAATGGACCCTGCCCAATTTCAGCCTTCATGGGACTATCTCTGCACATCACCCCACATCACACCTGGAGGTATGGCTACATGTGATCCCTCTACCCACTTCTCCAATTGTGGCTGCTCCACAATTATCTGAGACTTCTTCTAGGAATGTATCTTGAGAGGTAATTTATTCTCCCTCTCAACCACTAAGTCTCTAAAATTTTCCTTTCTCCTCAAGGCTTTGCATGCATCTTCGACCTCAAGAGCATACAGTTCCTTAACTCATGAACCAATCTAATTCACCTGCCTTGTGTTGATGTGTCTAAGGAAAACATTTCCCTTACTGAAGACAACATCATAGACTTTTTCCTCTAACATCATGACCGATATCAAGTTCTGCTTCAATCTAGGTACATACATCACATATGTCAAGGTGATAGGAGGTACATGCTCCCTCTTAAAAGAAACTGTGTCCAATATTGAAACACTATACCTTCCATTGTCACCCATCTCGATGCACATATTGAGGTCTTTCTCCTCCAAGGAACTGAATAAACTTTTATCATTGGTCATTTCGAATGAGGAACCACTGTCAAGATACCAAACAGAACCCATCATCGATGACACGATGGATGTGATGAGAGTAAAATCCATTTTTAACTAAGAGGCTAGTGCCTCAACTTTCGATCCATCTGAGGATCCCTTCATGGACTTCCTTAATGGGCAATTAGTTTCATAATGTCCCATCTCAATTGAAGTATGATATGAATTCGATTTGCACCTGTGACCCCGAGCAACAAAATTTGAATCGTCTTCTCAGTACACTGTTCACAACTCCGATAAACTTTGCTTCGATACCATGTATAAATTTCTCTATAGATCAGCTAGCTTCAATACCATGTAGAAATTACGCAAATTCTCTACAAATCTACCTCTGATATCGTGTAGAAAATCTGACTGTAAATTAACCTAATACTGCAATATACCGAAACAAAATATTATAAATTACTTCTACTATCAATTTGTGGAAGTTTAAATATTGAACAAGATCAAGCTAAACAAATATAACCAAAAGAATAAGATTTTATGAACATGAAACACAAAAAATACTCAGGGGAAAACCTCAACGAACCCCACTATGTGTATAATCATACAAGGTGGAAATAGATCAAAATTATACAAAGCCTTTACTCTCACAACTAGCCAGCTCTTAGTAGAATCCTCTTCGATGCTCACAGGAAATCTTGGCATCTCACAATCCTTCTCCTCTGCCCTCCAAGTTCCTATTTCCTTGCACCATTTCTCCTGGGTGGTCATCTTGTTACCAACTGGATCACTGATCTCTCACAATGATCTCACACCTTGTGAGAACTGTGTAATCCTCAAGGAACTTTACCTTGAATACATGCATGATTTTGCTTTATAGGAAAAAAAATGCAACTGATAATACACTATCCTTGACATTTATCTCAACTCGATATTTCTTAAAATACACATGCATGAGTTTCTGATCATGGAATCTTCGATTATCTAAAGTACACTCGTTGAGTGCATGCATGCATCAACTGACTAATAACTCACATTTAGTTCCTCAAACAGTTTGGAACTAATTTAACTGGACTTAACTTAGTAAATTGAGTTAACTACTTACTACTCAAATATAACTCAATCTTATCTCCCTAATTTGAGGGACAACTCTTGCATCACTTCATAAAGACTTATAACTTTAATGTATCCAACCAATTAATCCATAATGAATTAATTAATTATTTCCAAGTATCTAGTGAGACTAAATTTGATTTTTAATTCACAATTTTAATTCAAGGACAAATTAAAATCAGAATATTTTGGATTCTATTTTTATCATTTCTTGTTGCTATTTTCAAGAGATTTAGTTTTGGAAATGGCCTTCTATGAGATGAGATTCCACCTTTCTTTGATCCTCATTATTTCCCTTCGAATAATTTCTTCTTCACCAAAAGTTGCAAACCTGGAATCTGAGGATTCAAGTTCTTGCACCTCTTGTCTTCCTCCAACAATATTCTTGTCAATTCCTCAAATTTTGGCATTTTATGCTTTGCTGCAAGACATATAATAAAATCCGTAGTCCTATGACATTCCATTTAAAGTGATTGTCACAATATCAATAACATGTAGTGATTCACCTATATCTTCGAAATCATCTTTTAAATCTTTAATTCTGGAAATAAGGGCACTAACAGATTCATTCTCTTCCGTCTTAATATACCAGATCCCACTATTTAAAAAAATAACTAGATTTGTGTTCTAAGCTTCATACAACTCATTGAATGTGTTGTAGATCACGTTTAACGTGTGATAATGATGAATATAATGGAATACATTATCTTTAACAAACATCCTTAATAATACCTTTTCCTTATTCTCCCACTTCTCAGAGTCCTAAATCAATGCAGTGGTTGAGCATGGACCGGGTTTTGCCTCGTCCACATGGGATTCACTCAATCAACCTCTGTCATATGATGTGCATTCATGGCATACTAAACAATACCCCTAACTTGAGTACATATTGGAAAATACCTATAAAAGTCCCATTATCTAATCCCCTACCAATATAACCCAATACACAATCCAAATATAAAAAACCCATAATTTCATTATATATTATAGGAATCTAATTTTTCATTAACATTTTTTATACTTCTTTATATTTTCTCATTAACTTTGAGCTCCACTTTTTATACCTCTAAAAATAAAAACCATTTACCCCCTAATATATGCTCAATATATTATGTCATTTTGTCCTCAATATATATTCCCCAATATGAACCCACGTGGTATGGTATTTCTTCCGTAGTGAATCCCCCATGGCTTATTCTCCCTTTGTGATGGTCGAAGTGCCAGAACCTTCTAACCATGTTTGTAACTTGAATTTCCATTTGGCAAAGTTTGTGCCATCAAATTTACTTGTTTATTTCAGGTCTATCTTTGGTAGTGGGTTTGCCATCTTCTCCCAATAACTCAAAATAAATCCAATTATGAATTTATAAATAAGCGTTACTTTAAAAAAATATCAAATCCATTTCAAGAAAGTTAAAATATGTGCTCTATTTTTAAAAATATAATATAAAAATCCTTTTTTAAGAAAATATCCCCTTAAGATGGATGCTTAAAACAAAACTATTTTTAAGGCTATAGAAATCCCTCCCTTTTTTTAAATAGCCCCTTTCACATGGGCACACCAAACTAAAACAAGGCTTGTTGTTTGTATTAAGAAACCCTTTAAAAAAATCTTTAAATTTTTGGCTCCAACATTACCCTTTGATGACCCAAACTTAAATTCCAAAAATATTTTTTTAACATCAAAGTTCAAAGAGGGAGCATTGGTCAAACAAACAAAAAATTGGGTTCACCATTCTTCACCATCGTATAGATGCAATGGAACAAATCCTTTGGTGAGTGCTCTAATGTAGCAAAGTCATATGAAATGACACATTACCTTACCTGAGAGATATGATCCAAAACATTATGTAGGAGTATGGTGGACTTCCTCTTAGATGAGGGAAGAAAAATCAAAACATGCATTGGATGGAATCAATTCCACAATTTTTCAGCACGGGTTAACCCTTAGAATAGCTCAATCTCTGGTTCCCTCATGTGCATTTACTCCATGTGTCTCCACATTCATCCACCTTTATTTTACAGTCAGTCAAGTTACCATAGACTATATAGTACTCCAGACTCAACGTTTACTCCACTTGTTACCAGAGATTGTGCATTATCCCTCGTTACCACATTGATTTGTAGTCATTGCTCCACACTACCCACATCGATCTACCTTTTACCATCCTTGGATTTGTATGATGATATAATGGAGGCTCAAATGGTCATGGCCACCAAGAGAACGTGCAACAAAGGGAAGAAAAAGAAATATATTCGACCCTTGTCATGGACTCTACCAACAAACAAGAGTGGTACCACGAACAATATAATAGGGATAGGTAGTGATCTCCAATTTTCCACTCACGAACCTTGACTTCCTTTAACATTGTTGACAAATGCACCCTATATGATTATTGGTGGATATCCACACACAACTGAGAGATACACAGTAGCGCTGATGATCACATAGTTGACAAGTCATCTCTCTTAGCACCCACACTATCATGCTTCTATCTCAGCGGTAGTCTTTCAACAGCACATAGGTAGGTTTGGCACCACTGCCCAATTTATTTTCACCAATACTCTCGAGTACCGGCTATGCCTAACATTGAACACTTAGATATTTTCTTCAATTTCACTAAGAATTCATCATTCTTTAAACAACTAAAACATTCATCATCATCATTAACATATAGATATACATAGTGGATAAAATATCATTTTAAAGGGATGGGAAACTCCCTGGTTAGAGTCTCCTTAAATGATAACAACAATATAAATTTACAAATAATTTTACAATGTCAATCTTTGCAAGGAACCCGAGGTTCACCTTTACAAAACTTCCAAACTTAAACTCGGCTTGTTGTTCAGGGTTGCCTGCCCAAGTAACCCTTCGTTCAGCGTCGACCTTCTTAGCTCGTGCAGTGTTCGGGTAGGAGCACCCACAATTAGGTCGCCTACCACAACTCTTCACTCGGCAAGGCACCCACCTTCATGTCTACCACACCCATTCTGACCTACACCTGACCACACACCCATTCAATGCTTTGAACTTTCATTCACATGTGTCATTATTCAACACTTGGGTAGGAGTGCCCACAGGTCAACTCACCATGCAAGTGTACTCATTGTGGAAACTCATCCGCCACAGTGCACACTCTATGTCACCAAACTTACATACGGGTCCAAGCTCTAGCCAGTCTGCCCAATCTGCATTCGACCTAAATTGTTTGCCTATCTGACTCCTTCCACAACTTGTCTACCCAATTTGCCTATAGTTCGCCTCACTGGTCTTCAAGAGGAAGCCTCACCCACCTCGGCTCGTCCATTCATCTTGCCTACCATACTTGCAAGGCAGCCTTGCCCACTTGTGTTCATATGAAAAACTTCTACATTGCGGCTTTCTGTTGTCATTTAGGTGTTTCGACACTTGATCCAACAACACCCTCGCCTCCTCTTGTACGTTTATATTTCCTTTCTCACTCAATCCATGTGTATGCTTGTTCTTGCTTGGATTGACTTATGCCTTTGCTCCTCCAACTCGTCCATTATATATACGTGTCCTCCATGGAGTAAGGTGGGTCGGCCTCCCCAAGACAGCCATGTAAATCATCCACCAGAATACCAAATGCCACTTCAGTTCACCCAACCCTTTGCTCCACACATCAGCCCACCAACTCATTCATTGTTTTCACACTTCTTCTAAACTCATCGCACATTCTGATACTTAGTTTTTAAACTCGTCTGATGGTTCACCACAACTCATAGTCATAGGTTTTCCCAACCATGTTTCACTAAACGCCTTGCTTGTCACACATGCTAGCTCTTTTCCCTTAACTGGAGATATTCCACCCATCCATTACACATCACAAACGCTCAACTAATGGGTGTGACATAATCTGCCACTCTAAACAGTTGTCCTCCTTAACAACACCATCCAAGAAACCACCATTACCAAGACTCAAAATCGATATATGTATAAGTACATGTACCTAGATGTGTCAACCTCTAACCTTTCCCTTCCCATCGATATGCCAAACTCTGTAAGAAAATCATGTGTCAATACCCCTCATGTTGGTGACTAGTTGGGTAGCTAATCCAACCATATTTCACCTCCATAAGAACACATGGCCCTACATCATCATGACTCATCTCTTCACACTATTTTCAATTGTGTCCATCTTAGCCTAGATGTCTGCTAAAAATGTTGGAGACTCACTACCATGATAACTCAACAATGAGCCTCATCCCCATGTTAGTCTAAGAAGAAGGCAAGGAAGCAGAGTCTGAAGGATCTCCCTCTTCCTCGCATATCAACTCAATCTATATGCTAAGATCTTCCACCTTTAATCTTTGTACGTAAGCTTCCCGATTCTACTTCGGGTTGTTTAGTCTAGCATAATCATCTTTCTCCATTGCCTCTAGTCTTCTTGATAGATCCAAGATACTATTATAAAATTCTCTATACACCTGTGACTCCTCCATTAGTTTTTCCACTCTCCAAGAAAATCTCTTAGAGACTTCCTCATCTTGCTTGAACTACTCCATATTCATCGTTGTCAACTTAAATTTGGTTGTTGTAGCCCCTATGGTTGGTATACCAATGGGTACTTCCTCACGCCCGTCATAAATGTACAAATTCTTCAAGTGTGGAACTATCATAACTTAAAATTGTTTCATAAATTTCATGCCCAATACAACTTCATAGTCATATATATGCACAACTATGAAATCAAATTTCGCAGTCTATTCACCTATGCTCACATCAACCTTCTTAGCTACAACAATCATAGAATCAGGTGGATAATTCACTCCTTTAAACTGTTCCTTAACTAGTATAAATTTAATCCCAATCTCCCACGTAGTATCTTCACTCATGAAGTGATGAGTTGCACCACTATCCACAATGGTGATAATAGTGCCTTTCCCAATCTTCATCTCAACATATTCCAACTGGTTTCTTTCAGGATCTCTTCGTAAGATTGCTTTCGTAGCCACCACAGCTCCCAAAATCTGCATAACTCCAACAAAATTTTCTTCTTTCTTCTTCTTCACATCTAATTGTGCCATGGCTACCACTTTCAGCCTTGAAGGAAATTTCTTTACCTTATGTGGTTCTTCACAAATCCAACACTTCATGAGCTTCTTTGTCTTCAAGTTGTCATATGTTCTTGAAGGCTCCTCCTTCATAGACTTCTCTTTCGGCTTATCAGTATCCTTCTTTCATTCCTTAGTTCCTTCATAATAATGTTCTACCAAGTGATAAACTGCTACAAAACGCTTCATCAAGTGTCTTGATCTTTTGCCTCTTCACCTCATTGTGTGCGCAATGTTTCAATAATATAATTAAAGTTAGTACCTTGTCCCTTTCTGCCATCTTAGGTAATTCCAAAACCACACTTGAGAACTCACGTTGATATGCTTTTAGGCTTCTTGTTTTCTTTATGTATTTTATCTTCATCTTTTCATCCCAAGTCTCTTCTTGTGGACTAAAATGATCTTACAAAGCTTTCTTCATGTCATCCCATGAAGTGATTTCCATAGCATCACAACTGTAAATCTACTCGAACTTTCTTTACCAACATATCTTAGCATCTTTCATCAGAAATTGAGGAGCTACCTTCACTTTGGCCTCGTCATCATGCATTCCCAAATGATCCAAGTATTGCTCCATATCCCATAAGAAATTACCAAGAGTTTTCACACTTCTTGTTCAATCATAAGAATTGGGTTCTTTGATGTTCACGTGAGCAACTCCTCGTTAGAACCTTTCTCAATTGCTTTCTTTAGAACCACTATCTCATTTCGAGCATCATCAAGATCCTTCTACAACTTCAAGATTTCTGCCAAACCTTGGTCCCTTGCAACCCCAATCTCTTTGACTTATTTATCTCATTGTGCATACAACCATTCATGTATACTCATATCGTATTTTGAGGTCTTCAAAATATTCCTTCAACTTCGTGTGCTTTACCTGCAACCTTGCTTCCATATCCCCATGTTCACAATATTTAGACTTCACCGAAGCTAAATGAGAAGCTAATTCCTCAATCCTATCAACAGCTTGATCCATAAGAACTCATTCAACATCCATGCTAGATTCCCCCATCACAACTTGAGGTTCTTTTGTCTAACTTTCCATCAACTTCCTTTGTGATGTAATATAGACCATAAACTTCCTTATTGCTCAACTTGGCCCTTTTCTTGCCCCTATCAAAATTTCCAAAAGTCCTATGGAAAGTCTTGATACCACTTTCTTACCAATAGATACATGCTTCATCCATAATTCTTGCCTCCCATACCACTTGTCACACCATTATCCTAGCAGTAGTGTTCCAGATCCACATAGGTTGGTGCAACACCACTACCAAATTTCTTTATCAATACTCTTGAGCACGAGCTATAACTAACATTAAACACTTAGAAGTTTTCTTTAATTTCACTAAGAAATCATCATTCTTTACATAGCAGAAACATTCATCATCATCATGATTATCATATAAATATGCACAACTCATAAAATCTTCTTTTAAAGGGAGGGAAATATCCCTAGTTATATTGTGCCCAAATGATAATAAAAATATAAATTTACAAACATTTTTATAATTACAGTCTTTGCAAGGAACCTGAGGTTCACCTTTACAAAACTGCCAAACTTCAACTCAGCCTATCATTTAGGGTCACCCACGTAGTTCACCCTTAATACAGCCTTGCCCTGCTTAGTGCCTGTAGTGTTCAGGAAGGAGTGCCCATGCTTGGGTTGCGTACTGTATCTCTTCTCTATGTAGGGTGGCCACCTCCATCTTGCACCTCATTACACACCCATTGAACACTTCAAACCATCATTCACGCATGTCATTGTTTCAACACTTGGGAAAGAGCACCGAAGGGTCAACTCATCATGCAGGTGTGCCCATTATGGCAACTCATCCCAGACAGTGCACACAACATGTCGCCCAACACACCTACATGTCCAAGAACCCACCTAGTCTCCCCAAACTGTATTCCACCCAAATTGTGCACATGTTTGACTCCTTTCGCAACTTTTCTACATGGTTTGACTACAACTTGCATCACCCGAGTTCACCAGGGAGCTTTGCCCACCTCATCTTATTCGTTCATATTTCCTACCCAACTCCCTAGAGAGCCTCACCCACCTAAAGATTTTTCACCAAAGTTTTGTGTTTCGGTTTTCTTTTCTTGGTTAGGTGTTTTGGATCTTGGTTCCCAAAACCCTCACCTCCTTTTGTGTGTTTGTCCTTCCTTGCTCGCTAAATTTATGTGTATGCCAACTCATCCACTATATATATGTGTCCTCCAAGGAGGTGGGTCAACCTCCCGAGGCCGTTCATGTAAATCGTCCACCAAAATACCAAAGGTTGTGTCAGCTCACCCAACCCTTTGTTCTAGATTTCGGCCCATTGACTCGTTCAATGTTTCAACACTTCTTAAAAACTGGTCACATGTTCCCATACTTAGCGATTTTCTAATTTTCAGTTTTTTGACTCTCCCCTGGCTCATCGCAACTGATCATCGCATGCTTTCCAAGGTATGTCTAACCAAACAACCCACTCATTACACATGCTAGCTTGTTGCCTTTAACTGAGGATATGCCACCCCTCCATCACACATCGAAAAAACTCAGCTTGTGGGTATGACACACACCGATGTTTGGTTTTTTCCACCACCTCACATGCTCTCATGCCCACTAGAAAAATAGGAAGAAAAAAACAAATGATTTAAACTAGAAGTCCCTAGGTAAGGAGACCCTCATGCTGCCCACAAGGCTCAATCAATTCATTGAATTTACAAATCAATATATACACGTATTACACAATGGCCTTTAGTTAGAGAGATGAAACAACCTGCTAGCAAATAGGAACTAATTCCTAATTACAATCAAAATCATAACTATTACCATTTCTCCATTATTTTCTAAGTATATCTAGTTTCCTTTTTTTTCAAATATTAATCTAAGTAGTCACAATTTTTCATGTAAATTAAACAATATTAAACCTTTTAATTTAGGCTTCTTTGATCCATATTATGAAAAGTAATAAAATCTTTCATGAAATTCACAGCATGAGAGTTTTGTCAACGTGTTTCAAACCCTCAAGTGTCGCTCATCTCAAAAGAAGATGAAGAACAAGATCTTAGCATCGAGTTATTAAGAGAAAAAAATTTAGTTGTTATAATATAATGGTTAGATTTTCTAGAATAAATAAATTTAATATAAAAAAATATTGTAATATGCAATTAAGGAAAATAATTAATGCAAATTGAAAATTAGAAGAAATCAATATTTAAAAAAGAAAGCGAGAGAGAGAGTCAAACATCAAACAATCAAAAACAGTTAAAAACAATTAATAAAATCAATTATTAATAAAAGTAATAAAATATATATTGGGCTAAACTTAAATAATCAAAACAATTAATTCTAAAAACTTATAAATAAATAAAAATATTTGGGTCAAACTTATGTAGTCACAACAATTAATTCTAAAAACTTAAAAATAAATAAAAATATTTGGGCCAAACTTTCAATTTTTTCAAAAATATGTTTATATAATTAGTACCCCAAAATAATTAAGTAATTTCAATATTATAAATTCACAATTTTTCATACAATTTGAGATTATATGGGGGTAGGTCTCACATAAACATGTAAACGTAAACTTAAAGGTAAATGTAAATGCAAATATAAACATTTAACATGTAATGTTTAACATTTAACATTTTTAATATAATGCAGGCCCTATTTAGAAGCCAACATAGGTTCATCTCTACTCTCGATCTATCTACCAAGCCCCGAGAGGGATCAAATCTTTTTTCACTCTATGCTAGTTGGTAAGGATAAATTCTTTTCACTCTATGCTAGTTTGGATATCAAGATATTTGATCCCTCTAGACACTTAGTAGATCGAGAGTAAAGATTGATATATGCCCGTTTAATTCCCTTTTCGTTAGTTTACATTCACATTAACACCATGGGTCAATTCCATTGGTTCTCAATACCATGGGTCAATGCGATGTGCCATCTTTATTTTTATTAATATTAATATAAGGGTCAATAATGATTTTTTTTAGATGGTATTAATGATAATTTGGCCAATAGGTTTCACCTAAAGAAAACATCTTTTTTTAGTGTTCGTAAATTTAGAGTGAATTAGTGAGTAAATATAAACAAAATGTTTTATTTATTTACGATTTCTTTTCCAACACATCTTAGCATCTTTCATCAGAGATTGAGGAGCTACCTTCACTTTGGCCTCATCATTAGGCATCCCCAAATGCTCCAAGTATTGCTACATATCCCATAAGAAATTACCAAGAGTTTTCACACTTCGTGTTCAATCATAAGAATTGGGTTCTTTGACGTTCACATGAGCAACTCCTTCATTAGAACCTTGCTCAATTGCTTTCTTCAGAACCGCTATCTCATTTTGAGCATCATCAAGATCCTTCTACAACTTCAAGATTTCTGCCAAACGTTGGTCCCTTACAGCCCCAATCTATTTGACTTCTTTATCTGATTATGCATCCAACCATTCATGTATACTCATATCGGATTTTGGGGTCTTCAAAATATTCCTTCAACTTCGTGTGCTCTACCTATAACCTTGCTTCCATATCCCGATGTTCGCAATATTTAGACTTCACCGAAGCTAAATGAGAAGTTAATTCCTCAATCTTATCCACAACTCAATCCATACGCTCTTATTCAACATCCATGCTAGATTCCCCCATCACAACTTGAGGTTCTTCTGCCTAACTTGCCATCAGCTTCCTTTGTGATCTAATGTAAACCATACACTTTCTTATTGCTCAACTTGGCCCTTTTCTTGCCTCTATAAAACTTTCCAAAAGTCCTATGGAAAGTCTTCATACCACCTGCTTACCAATAGATACCTGCTTCCTCCATAATTCTCGCCTCTCATACCACTTTTCATACCACTATCATGGCAGTAGTGTTTCAACTCCACATAGGTAGGTGCAACACCACTACCCAATTTGTTTTCACCAATACTCTCGAGCATGGGATATGCCTAACATTAAACACTTAGATATTCCATTCAATTTATCTAAGAAATCATCTTTTTTTACATAGCGGAAACATTCATCATCATCATTATCATATAAATATGCACAACTCATAAAATCATTCATCTTCTTTTAAAGGGAGGGAAACTCCCTGGTTATAGTGTGCCCAAATGATAATGATAATATAAATTTACAAATATTTTTACAATGCCAGTCTTTGTAAGGAACCCCAAGTTCACCTTTACAAAACTGCCAAACTTCAACTCAACCTATCGTTTAGGGTCGCCGACCCAGTTCACCCCTAATTCAGTGCCCACCAAGTTCGCCCTTAATTCAGCCTCACCTTGCTTAGTGCATGTAGTGTTTGTGAAGGAGTGCCCATGCTTGGGTTGCTTACCATAGCTCTTCACTATCTGGGGTGCCCACCTCCAACTTGCACCTCTTTTCCCACTCGTTCAACACTTCGAAATGTCGTTTTCCCATGTCGTTGTTTCCACAGTTGGGCAAGAGCGCATGTGGGTCAACTCATTTTGCAGGTGCACCCAATATGGAAACTCATCCCAGGTAGCACGTACATCATGTCGCCCAACACACCTACATGTCCGAGCGCCCACCTAGTCCATGTTGGAAATAATACTGAGAGGGGGGGGTGAATCAATATTATCACATTAATAAAACTTTTTCATTTCCATAACCAGATTCATATATGCTACTTCCACAACTTCTTAT
>APFE030687588.1:15131-27615 GCA_000404065.3 Pinus taeda
AACCATTTTTTTTTATATAGCTTTTATTTATTTGTATAAGATTTTCATTCTTCAAATCACATTCTAATTTAGAAACGTAATAGAAAGTGAATATTATCATTTTTATTCATCTCCCTATACAAGCTTTTCATTTTTCCCAATCATAATCCTAGGTGGAAATGTAATAGAAATTGGATATAAATAATTGATTATTCCTATTCATTTGCATACATTGTTCATTGTTTCCATTCATATTACCCTATTGAAATGTAATGAAAAATAAATATAAGCAATCAATTATTTTTGTCATTTTATTTCATCTTTACATAATTTTTTTTTATTGAAATGTAATGTAATATTATCATATTAGAATGTAATAGAAAGTTATTAAGTAACCAGTTTTTTTTTATTATTCTTATTCATTTGGACAAGTTTTTTATTTATTTCACTCATATTTCCATATTGAAATGAAATAGAAAGTGAATATAAATAACCAATTATTTTATATCTCACTTTAATTTATCTTAAAAAGTTTTTCAGTTTTCTAATAATATTCCCACATTGAAATATTAATTTTTCCATTCTTATGTATATTGAAATGTAATGGGAAGTAAAAAATCAAAGAATTATTTTTATCATTTTTATTTATATTGATAAACTTTTATTTTTTCCACTCATATTCCCATTGTGAAATATAATAGAAAGTGAGTGCAAACAATAGATTATTTTTTATTATTTTATTTATTTTCTTCTTCATATTTTCATGTTGAATATTTTGTTGTGTGAATAAGGTAGATTATATTATTGCAGAAGAGCTTCATTTACAAAAGGTTGGATTGTGTGAGAATAACACTCCAGCACAAGAGCCAACACCACAGGCCTTCCTGGCTTTCAATGGAACAATTTTACATTGAAGCCTTCAAAAAAGATTTTTCAGATTTTCAGAGAAATTTTACAAAGAGTCGTGCTAATATTATCTCTCGTGAAGTAGAAGGGATGGGTGAAAATGAATAAAATACGATTGTCCCAAAATTCTTTATTGCCTATCAATAAGAGCTCTTCGACAACTGAAAGCGAGAGAGAGTAACATGTCAAAAAAGGAAGTTTTCCTCGAGAATTAAGGATTTCCCTCTGCAAGGTCATCATCCAGGCTAATGGGTAGCTCTTGAGTGTTGCCTTCCTGCACAACTGGGGCCATTGGAAAACTAGAGGAAGCATTTTCTGCCTCCTTTTTTACGCTAGGAGAGTCTTCGACCAGCAAGCAAATGCCCATGGTAGCACATTTCTTCAGAATTGTGTAGTGCAGAGATTCCCTAGTAACAAAGTTACAATGGTGCACAGATTCCACATAGATGAAAAAATTATCGTAAGAATATCAATTTTCTCTTCCATAACCTAGGACATTTCAGCCTTCTCCTACATCGCTAGAGAGAGGAGCGTTTTAAGCTGCCAATAGAGGTCAATTCCATGAGTGTACATGTTCTCCCTAGCCCTGGTGAGACTTAGGCCAGGGATCGACTCAGACTCCTCTGCCGCCTCTTCCGAGGACACCCCTCATCTAAGGACCCTTACCTGAGCTTCTAGGTTAGCTATCCATTCCTGTATCTCAGGGTTAACAATAATTGCATAATCTAGGGATGCTCTCCTAGCAGAATATTTAGCTTTGGTGATGGGCAGAGAACCTAGGTTGTTCCAACGGGAGGGGTCACAGTCGTGGCCTCAGCCACGATGGGGAGACGGGCTTGAACTGTGCCTGGATGCCATGAAAGGTGGGGGGGAATCAACAGGATGATAGTGAAAGGGAGCGGGGAGAAACAAAGCTCATGAGAAGGAAGGTAATGGGGAGGAGCAGGTAAGAGGGGCTATACATAGGGGCCGGATTGCATCGAGGGGTGGGGTGATCATAGGCAGAGAATGAATGCGGGTCCTGGGAGGTACCAGAGGTAGGTGAGGGAGGTTGTACCATAGGGGGATGACAAGATGGATGGATGTCATCCCAGAGGCGACACAAAGGTTCTATTAGTTGTTTAGCATCACTGGAATTGAGATTGTGGTACGGGCCAGATTTCCTTTAACTCTGCCTGTCACCGAGCAACTGCTATCATAATTATTGAGACTAGACATCTCAAAGCAATTAGTGCCTGCTATTTTGATTGTCCTTTTCATTGATGGTCTCACATTACTGATGCAACCTGTTGTGCTCAAGGTCAGTCCAGGCCAGTAATCGTAGATGATAGTTTCCCACCATACCCTCAGTTTCTAGCCTGTCAGCAATGATATTCCCTTTATGCCTGATAGCTTGGAAATTAAGCCCACTCACCCTCTCTATGTGGCCTTTTATCCTCTGGAGGATTCTGTGTAGGGCGAGTTGCTTGATACCCTAGAAGCTTCCATGCCTTTCTATAATTTGTGCCTGGCATGAGTTTCCAGCGTCGAGTCCCCTTCAATGATCAGAGGCCAAAAGTTGTGGAGTTTGGAAATGGCCAACCTGTGTTGCAGGGCCTACGATTCTGCTGCATTATTGGTAGTGTTGTCGAGATTACCTACATAGATCCATATGATTTCCCCATGCAAGTTTCGGAAAATTCCCTCGAAACTTGCTTTTCCTGGGTTACCTTTCACTGCCCCATCATAGTTTAGTTTGAGAGTGCCTATCTCCAAGGGAGAATAGTGGTCTGTAGTTCCCCAATTTCCCAAAATTCTTGAGGCCTTGGAGTATTGGGTGAGATGAAGATCCAGGAGGGTAAGAATACGTAGTTCCGAACTACCGGGAGGGTCCCTGGGGCTATGAAGAGTGAAAGAACACATTGTTTCCCTGATATTCTACTTGACTATGGACAAAACAACCTCTTCTTGATTGTGGATTCCCTTGAAAATTCTTGCATTCCTCTCCTTCCACAGAACCCAACAGATAATACTTGGTATAAGGTTCCAGGCTCTATTCACCAGAGGATTAGGGGATAGGGAGGATCTCCAATTCCCAATGGTATTGAGGATGGAGTATATATTCCTATTTTAAACTTTTAAAACTAAATAGAACCAATTCCACAACTTTTTTGTGAAGGGGCACTCGTTCAACAAATGGTTAGTTGTTTCTTCCCTTTCCTCACAAATATTGCATCTAGAGAGGCCAATGAACCCTTTCTTCCTTAAGTTGTGCAAGCTTAGAACTTTTTTTTTTTTGCATGATGAGCCCTAAAAATAGGGTGATTTTTTTCCATTGTTTCCTCTCCCAGAGAGTCTGCCTTTTTGGCTCCGTTTGAAGTTGGTCATGGAGCACAATGTAGTTGTAAGCTTCCTTTAAGTTGAAGTGCCTGACCGGATTCTTCCCCCATCTAATATTGTCCTCGTTAGTTTCAACTTGAATTTGTATTTTTTGGAGTTCACTCAAGAGCTCCTGCCACTACAAAGGTTTAGGTGGGGGTTCCCAATCCTTTTTGTCTAACCATTCCCTCTAGTTGTAATTGCCATCGATAGGTTTCCAGTATTGGTTGACCCTATTATTTCCCTTGTTTTTCATACTTATCCTGATCTGTCTAAATTGATATTTATTAAGACCCAACATTTATTTCCAGGCATATTCCCAAAATAGTTCTTTATCCCTATCGCCTACCTCCCAAAAACTATGATTCTATATGATTTCTCTATTGTCCCAAGCCTGGTTCCATATGGAAGATCCATTTATGGTCCCATTGAGCCTAATGAGATGCTTGTGCGAGTGAGTAGGAACATATTTCATGTTCTAGATGATGCCACAGGGGGAGTTGGGGTTTGCAATCCTTCGCCACCATGTTTTGGCTCCAAGGGTTTTCCCTAATAGCTCAGGGTCCCTCAAATTGATAGTGCTTGCTTTTCTGGGTTTAAACAATTTGTCCCAAGCCACCAATGCCCACTTCAGCTTCTTATTTGAGCCCCTCCATAGAAATTTATCTAGAGGTTTCTAAGAGTGATGGAGATGGATTTTTGGGATGCAAGGGAGAAGTATAAATATTGGGGTATGGCCTGCAACATAGACTTGACTAAAACCAAATTACCTACAAAATTGAGAGATCTGAAGGTCCAGATAGCTAGTTTGTTTTCCATTTTGGTGATAAGATCTTCCCTTGAACAATTCAGGGGCTTGTGTGGAAGGGGGAATCCAAGGTATTTTGAAGGGAGGTTCCATCTTTGAAATTCCATTATTCTGGAAATTTTCCTTTGGATGGCTAGAGGGGTGTTAAAGAAAAACAATTTGGACTTATCTTGGTTTATGGAGGTGCCAAAAACAATAGATAAATATCAGAGGATGACTTTGAACGATAACACTCCTCTGATTGTGGGGAGGCCCATTAATAAGGTATCATCATTGAATTGTTGATGTGTGGAGGGAGGAGCAGAGGTATAAATCTTGAGGCCAAATAGGGCATTGGTTGAATAGGCTGCCATGATGGATCTTCTGAGGCCCTCAACCATAAAAAAGGAATGGAGAAATAATATCCCCCTGACAGATCCCTCTAGATGGGAAGAAGGATTGAGACAGGGGGCCATTTAGGAGAATATATAAGAAAGCCCCAAAAACCATTGCTATAATCCATTTAATAGTCCTTGTGAAAACCAAAAGCTCCAAGGACATCTTCCATGTATTCCATACTAATTTTATCGAATGCTTTGGACATGTCTAATTGCATCATCATTCCAGGATTCCTCGGAACTTTAAGAGAATGAATTAATTCATGGGAAAGGATGATGTTATCCAAGATTTGCCTCACTTCACATAACCAAATTGGTGCTAGGAAATCAAAAGTGGCAGGATGGCTTTTATTCTATTGGCCAATAGTTTTGATATGATCTTGTATATGATGTTGCAGAGGGCTATATGACGAAATTTTTCCGGGGAGTCAGTGCCTTAATCCCTAGTAATTAAGGTTAGAAAGACGGCATTTAGAGATTTTAGAACATACTTTTGAATTCTAGACTCCTCCACCAAGGTGTGAACCTCATTTTTTAATAGAGGCCAGTAGGCTTTGTAGAAGTTTATGGTAAATCCATCCAGACCTGGCGCCTTAACATTGGACATAGTCATAATAACTTCCTCCACCTCTTGCATTGAAACTTTCCTCAATAGAATTTTATTATGATCCTCGGTGAGGATAGCCAAAATGTTGTTGGTTATTTCCTTAATAGCCCTTGCCAGATTAGTCCTAGGCTTAATTAGGAGATTACTAAAGTACTAATTTAGTTCAACGGCCATGTCCTCATGAGAGTGGATAAGGTTTCCCTCTCTATTTTTAGGGCCAGGAACCTATTTTGTCTTTTGTGTTGTATCATCGAATGATGAAAGAAAGTTGAGTTTCTTTCCCCATATTTTAGCCAATTAATGTGGGATTTTTGATGCCAAAGTTTCTCTTCTTGAGAGACCCTTTCCTCCCACCTTTTTTGAAGATTAAGCTCTTCTTGTTTCCTTTGTTCAGTGATGCCCTCATTAATGATTTTTTGCTGGAGGATTTCCATTTTAAGTTCCAAGATCCTTTTTTCAGTGATGATGTTGCGAAAAGTTTCCTTGTTCCAAAGTTTGATCTCATTTTTTGATGGATTTTAGTTTCTACTAGAATTTGTACACCTTGTTTCCGATTTGGGGCATCGGTTTACTCTGCTAGTATTTCATTTTTTCCATGAAATTTTGGTGCTCCATCCAAAAGGATTTGAATCTGAAGGGTCTATTCTTTGGGCCAGAGGAAATGTGAACCTTCATAGATATTGGCCAATGGTCGAATCCAGATTGAGGAAGAATTCTTGCCTCTGTTTCCGTGGTGGTGACATATATCTCTTCTAAAAGAATGAATTGGTCAATCTCGGAAGGAATTTTCTTGTCTCCCCCTCATTTGTTATTCCAAGTGAAGGTTCCATTGTTCGTAGGGATGCCAATTAGGCTAAGGCCCTTGATGGTGGAATGGAAGGCTTCAGAGTCCTTATCAAGTTTTCTTGTTCCTCCCTTATTTTCTATGAGGTTTATCACCATGTTGAAGTCATCTGCAACAATTTTAAAAGGCAAGTGGATGGAATCAAGGAGCTTAGTTATGCTTTGCAACATCTTGATTCTTTCCACTTCTCTATGTGGAGCATAGATATTGGTGACACAAATGGTGTGGTTGGTGCCAATGATTTTCAAAATAGTACTGATGGAATGTTTTTTGGAAAATAAGGAGGTAAGACCATACTGAGAGATTTTCCACATGGTCATGATTCCCCCTTTTGATCCTGTGACCGACTTCATGGTATAACTGTATTGCTTGAAACAATTTTTTTGAAGGATATTGAGGTTAACCATGTCAAGTTTGGTTTCTTGTATTAATAGGATATCCAGTTTATCAACTAGGAGTATGTTTTTCAAGACTCTCTTTTTTCCAGGACCATTGAGTCCTCTAATATTCCAAGAGATTAAATTCATTGGTGAAGAGTGGGAGTTAGGGCTAGGGCCTTTATCTTTCCTTCGTTAATGAGTATGGCACCAAGTTCATGAAGACGCTGACTATCTATTTTCCTTCCTCTTTTCCAACTTGTGCCTTTTAGGCTATATTTTATTGATTCCATGTTTGCCAAAATGTCGTTAATTGCGTTGTTTCCACGCGGTGTTTCTTCTGGAATCATAGCCAAACTATTTTTCTTCCATTCCTCTGCAACCAATAAGAGATAAACTCCTTCCAATGCCTCTTCTATTGTGTTTTCCTCTGGGGTAGAGTCCACCAGCACTTGTTCCATTTATATGTCTTCTTGTAAATTATCATCTTCGTCTTGTTGTATTCTAAGTAATGATCCTCTTGCCTCTAGTTTTTTGCATTTTATTTATCCTCTTTGGCCTCCTCATCACTTGATTTGTTTGAGAGCGGTTTGTATTGCAATTTATTCAGAAATTCAAATTTGTTTAGGCTAGATGTCTGGTGCTACTCTTTCTTTATGTTAGTTTTCTTATTGTTTTTGTTCCTTGTGCTTACTCTGTTGAAACCTTGTTCATTGTTTTTCTTGCTAGCCTCCTCACTTCTTTGAGGAATTTTATTTTGCGGACAAGCCCTAAAGAGGTGGCCATGCTCATGGTATTTTCTACAACAGAATGGGATGTGTTCGTAGTCAATGATCTGGAGCCAGACCTCATCCCTTAATATTAGTCCTATCGCTTCCAGAAGGGCTCTAGAGACATCAATGTAAACACATATTCTGGCATATGAAACATAATGTTCACTTCTTGTGCCCTTAGACATTTTAATGTATTCACCTAATTGGTCTCCAATGCCTTTGAGGACTGATGGAGCCCAATAATCAGTTGGCAGGGAGTAGAGGCGAACCCATACTGGGACCCTAGTGAATTCCTCTTTCTCAAGGGTGAAGTTTTCTGTCGAGAATCTCATATACAGTCCTGCAAATTTGAAGAAGTAGGGTCGTCCCTCAAATACCTTGTCTCTGTCTTTTAAGAGATAGAAGATGTTTGTAAAGAACCCCTTTAAACCTAGATGTAGTCTAATTTCTCCCTTTCGTTTCCATTTGGATTGTATCTACCAATTTAGTGCTTTCTGTATGGGCCAGATGCCCATGAATTTCCATATTACTGCATGCTCTTGCATATAGTCTCTATAAACAACTACCCTCGGGTCTTGAATTACCAACTCCAAGATTTTTTTGGCTTCTGGGTTGTAGGTGCTTCTCATTTTTGTTCTTGTCTTTTGTAGTTGTTCCTCTGTGGTTTCTGCCTCCAATGTTGATGAAGCATTTGCAGAGGTGGTGCCTATGGTTGTTTGAGCCTTTACATTTTTACCTTTCTCCTTCCATTTATCCCTTACTTCAGGCCTCATTCTCAAGGAGTGAAATGTTGTGCATGAATCTAGATTGGTGAAAAGAGAAGAATCTTGATCATGCGGGTGACCAATAACAATGTCGTGAAAGGAAGCAGCCTTAGGGTCATCATCCAGCTCCTCCATGGAAGAAGGAGAGGCAAGGGACAAGCCTAGGAAGACGAACACCTTAGCACTCCAAGGGGAGCCACAGGGAGAGCACAAAGGTGGCAAGACGTAAAGCTTCAGTGCATCAGATTGCCAGCTGAGCCATTTCACCAAGGAGTATTTTTTTTTTTTGTCTTGAATATTGAAATATAAGTAAATAACCAATAATTTTTATCCATCTCCATTCTTCCACTCATTTTATGTTGAAATGTAACAACTGAGTAAATAATTAGTAAATAATTATTTTGTTTCTCATATTTTAATATTAAATATTTAATTATATTAAATTTCTATGTTGGATGTTATAGAAAATGAGTATAGAAAATCATTTTTTATCATTTTTATTCATTTTCAATTTTTTTTTCTAATTTAATTAAGTTAGTATTCAAATGCATGTGTTCAATATAATTTTGTAGGTTTTTATTTAAATTTAATCCCAATAAAGAAAGTGAAAATACTTTGTGATGTATGTTTCCCATTCTATTGATATTGAGAATACCTACTAGATTCAATCATAATCATTACTTCCTCCTTGCTATCATATTGCTTTGAGTCATTGGAAACATTGGAATTTGATGAGACAAATGCTCGTCATACAACATTTTTCCTATTAAATACATTTAAAATTTTTGTCTTACCATTTCTCGTGATGTGTCTTGACATTTATAACATATATTTGTAACCTTTCTTTTTAACATTATTAATACCCTATGGGCATGTTCCATATCAAATGGGGCCTATAAGTCACTATGTATGCTCATACATAGCCATCAATTCTCTAGAATTTCTGGTAGTTACCCAACTTAAGTTCAAGCTTAAGATCTAACTCTAACACGCTAAACTAATTTGCCTTTCCCATATTCAAACTAAAAATTCTCCAATGTAGTTGATGGCATCCACCAATATGCATTCAATTCCACCACCACCTGATTGAGGAGTTCAAATTTAGTAGTCATGTGTGAATTTTTTAGAAATGAAATGAAAATCATGGAGCACCTACTAATCACTATTTCGATGGAAACAACAAAATAGAATGGGGCCATCTGCTTAGCTCAAGGGATTCAATGCAATATATGTTGTGTGTGGAGCCTGATTATCTTTTGTATTCAAAGGTATCGTCGCATTGGACACCATTTCGTAATGAGGTGGCAACACCACCCATAAAATATTCATTGTAGGGGGGCTCTAGGGGGGGCAGCTGCGACCTTTGGGAGCGCCCCCCTAGCAGGGGGATCGGGGGCAGCGCCCCCGAAGCTAAGAGTAGATGTAAAATTTCCTTGGTAAAATGTTGTAATTTCGTAGTCAATCTAGGCTGTTCATTAGGTGGAGATCTAATGGTAGAAGTTATGTTTAATTTAGGATTTTTTTCCCTAGAAAGCAACCCCTCTCTATATATGAGGGAATTGTATTACATCTATGTATATTTGTATTCTAAGTGAGGAAGAGAGAAGAGATTGAGAGCGAAGAGGGAATTATAGTGGATCTGTTGTAGGTTGTATCTCTTCAGTTTGCTAGATAATATAAAAGGAAGGACTATTTGTTTCTCCGTGGACGTAGCGCAAACTGGGTTAACCACGTATATCTATGTCTCTCTTGTTTTATGTGTTTTCTGTGTTTATATTTCTGCAATATTTTATGTGTTCCATTGCTCTATAATGTATATATCTCTAACAACTAGTATCAGAGCCGAAGGTCTTTTTTTAGTTGATAAACTCACACGAGAGAAGGGTTCCTGGTTCGAGAGGGAGAAATGGCTGAAGATGGTAGGTTTAGGGTCGAAAAATTAAACGACCAAAACTACCAGTTGTGGAAGATGCAGATGGAAGACTATTTACATCAGAGAGATGTGTACCAACCACTGAGTGGAAAGACAAAGAAGCTGACGAGTATGATAGACATAGAATGGGATATTCTTGACAGAAAAGCACTTGGATCAATACGGTTATGCCTAGTGGTGTCGGTAGCGTTTAATATTTCAAAGGAAATGACAACAGAGGGTTTAATGTCAACATTGGCCAAACTATATGAAAAACCCTCGGCCTCAAATAAGGTATTTATTATGAAGCATCTATTTAATATGAAGTTTTCAGAAGGTGGATTTGTTGTTGATCATTTAAATGAGTTTAATACAATTACCAGTCAGTTAAGTTATGTAGGGGTAACTTTTGATGATGAAGTTAGGGCTCTATTATTTTTGTTCTCATTGCCAGAAAGTTGGAATGGTTTAGTTATGGCCATTAGTAACTCTGTCTCTGGATCTAATAATTTAAAGTTTGATGATGTTGTCGGTGCAATCCTTAGTGAGGAAATGTGATGGAAAAGCTCCAGTGAGACATCAGGTAATGCTTTGACTCAGAGACTAGGGGAAAGAAAATGGAAAGAGGAAAAAGCCCTGGATATCGCAGTAAGTCAAGAAAAGGCAGATCCAAGTCCAAATCAGGGATAGTGTGCTAGAAATGCAGGAAGAAAGGACACCTGAAGAAAAACTGCAAGTCTCGAAAGGGAAAAGAAGGAGGCTTGTGGCAAGAAAATAATCATGAAGCGAATGTAACAGGTGATGTGTTGCAAGATGCTTTGATTCTTTCATTAGAAAATATTATTGATGCTTGGGTGGTAGATTCAAGGGCCTCATTCCATGCCACACCTGATAGGAAGCATTTTTATGATTATGTTCGAGGAGATTTTGGACAGGTTTGATTGGGTGATGATAAACCCTATAAAATCATTGGAATGGGTACAATTTTCATAAAACAACGAAATGGAAATCAGTGGCTATCGATAGAGGTAAGGCATGTTCCAAATCTAAAGAAAAATCTGATTTCAACAGGGAAATTGGGAGGTGAAGGTTGCGTAACTACTTTCACAGATAAAACCTGGAAGGTCACTAAAGGATCCCTAGTAATAGCGAAAGGAGGAAAGGTTGGTACATTGTATTTATGCAATGGTATTTCTAATTCTGTTAATGCTTTAACCTCTACAGAAGAAGATACAGCATTGTGGCATCATAGGCTCAGGCACATGAGTGAGAAGGGGATGCAGATTCTTCACTCAAGAAATTTGTTGCCAGGTTTGAAGCATGTTGATTTAAAATTCTGTGAGAATTGTGTTTGTGGAAAACAGAAGAGAGTTAGATTCCCTAGAGTTGGGAAAGAAAAGAAGAGTAGAAAATTATAGCTTGTGCATACAAATGTATGGGGACCTGCTTATGTATCATCTCTTCGTGGCTCTCATTATTATGTTACTTTTATTGATGATGTAACCAAAAAAACCTAGATTTATTGTATTCGAAATAAATCTGATGTATTTGATACTTTCAAGAAATGGAAATCTTTGGTTGAAAACGAGATAGGAAAAAGGTTGAAGTGTCTTAGATCAGACAATGTAGGTGAATATTGTAGCAAAGAGTTTGATAGGTATTGTTCAGAGTATGGAATTCGTAGAGAGAAGATAGTTCCAGGAACACCACAAGAAAATGGTGTGTCAGAAAGGATGAGCACGCCAATCATGGAGCGTGCAAGGTGCATGAGATTGCATGCAGGATTGCCTTTACAATTTTCGGCAGATGTTGTAGATATTGTTGTTTATCTAATAAAAAGAGGGCCTTCAAGTTCCTTGGATGGTGGTATTCCGAAGGAGGCAAGGATAGGTAAAAAGGTAAACTACTCTCTTTTAAAGAGTTTTGGTTGTCAAGCCTTTATCCACATCAATAAAGAGAATAGAACAAAGCTTGAGGCAAAATAAAAGAAATATACCTTTATTGGATATGGTGTTAATGATTTTGGTTATCTCTTTTATGATTATGAAAAACACAAAATCATTAGCAGTAGAGATGTCATATTCAATGAAAAGGTTTTGTATAAGGATCAGCTGCAGGAAAAGAAACAAGAAAAAGAAAACAGAGAATACACAGTGCTTGACGAGATCACAGGAAAAGTGATGGTGCCTGAAAATCATAATGATCAATAGCCAGAACAACAACCACAACAGAAACAAGAACCTCAAACACCTGAAATTGGTGTTAGAAGATCTACCAGGATAAGTAAACCCCCTGAACGATACTCTCCTTCATTATATTATGTATTGTTGACTGATTCTGGTGAACCAGAATGTTATGAAGAAGCAGTGCAGGTAGAAACCAGGAAAAAGTGGGAGCAAGCCATGAAAGAAGAGATGGTCTCCTTAGCACATAACCAGACTTGGGACTTAGTCAGGTTGCCTGCAGGTAAAACAACATTGCAGAATAAATGGGTTTACAAGTTGAAGGAAGAAGATGTAGGTAGAAAAAGGTATAAAGCTAGACTTGTGGTGAAAGGGTTTGCATAGAAAAAGGGTATAGAATTTGATGAGATATTTTCTCATGTTGTTTAAATGACTTTAATCAGAACTATTTTAATTCTAGAAGCAGTGGAAAATTTTCATCTTGAGCAGTTAGATGTAAAGACAACCTTTCTCTATGGGGATTTGGAGGAAGAGATATATATGCAGCAGCCACAAGGATATGAGGTAAAAGGGAAGGAGAAACTAGTGTGCAGGTT
>APFE030687592.1:7570-44634 GCA_000404065.3 Pinus taeda
AGGGCCACCAAATCGATTATCACAAGGGCAGCCAAGCAAGTCAAGTAGGACTGCTGTTAACTACAAGTTTTGGGCAGTCGAGTCCCTAAAGTTTAGGAGGATTGTTGGGGTCCTCAATTTGTATAAATAAGAAGGCTTAGGGCGTCATTTTAACTAGCCAGTAGTTAGTCACTTTTGTAGGTAGAAGTTAGCTAGTTTGTGGTTCGATTTTTAGTCATTTTTAGGCAGTAGTTTAGCTCTCCATTTCAGCACATTTTCAGGTTTTCCTTGTGGACAGTATTTTGGAATGTACTTATTCTTTTGATAAAAAAAGATGAATCGAGCTTTGCACCAGCTTTAATCTCTCTTAGGAGGCTGTAGCTCTTGGGGTTGGGCCCATCTCAAGTGCTCAGTACCTCCTTTGTTTACTTTTATGTGTCCTTGCTGCATTCTTAGAATAAAATTTGTTATTTAGATTTAAATCTTGTTTTGTTATTTAGATTGATTTTGATGATTAAAGTAGCTTCTCATGTTCATATTGATTTGATAGGTTAATAATAGAGAAGATATTAAGAAAAAGGCTATCAAGCACCTCTGATTTGACCTCTCCCTCCTTGGGACCATGCGCTGAGACCTAGGCGTCCTTGCTGCCACAAAAACATTGTTTTTGCCTCTTCATGCAATTGCTAGTGTTAGATTTTTAGTTAGGAAAGTTGATACCAGTTGTACTAGCATGTTTAGAATATTTTCTTGCTCAGTTTTCATAGTTGATTTACATGATTTTGTGCCAATAGACTTCTGTTCATCATGCTTATGGTTTCTAGGTCAAATTAGGTTAAAGTAGGTAGATCTTTGGTTTTTCCTAGTCTTTGTTGGATAGTTTTGGAAAATAACTTGCAGAGCACCTGTATTACCTCTCTATCTACCTTTCCTCCATCAGATAATATGCTCCAACCCTTAGTCCATGATTCCTACCCTTTATTTGCCATTCTTTTCCCACGTTGCCGTAATTTCTAAATTCTTGTGCATCATCGTTCCCTCCTTCCTCGAACAAATCCAATCGCTCCTTAACCTCATCCACCAGGTCCTAGACCCCTTAACATCATTATCCAACCTCCATTTCCACTTTCCCACCATTTTTCCTCCATCAACCCTCCAAAATCCTCTTTTTGGAACATCCTGTAGAAAATTACAGAACATCCTGTAGAAATTCCAGAACATCCTGTAGAACCCCTGCAGACTTCTTGTAGAAGCTCACGAAAGCGGTTTCTTAAAGGCCAAACTCTGTGAAACTCTTAGGAAGGGTGCTAGGGACCCCTTAGGCCCTCTCTGAACCTTCCCGAACTCTTCCAAGCATTTCCTCTCGCCAATCCACCTCTACACAGTCAAAAACAGTTAAATCGCATGCATGCTAATTCTCACAACTATTCAAAAATACAAAAAGATGGTTCTTTCAGATTTTGTTGTAGACATAGCTTAGATACATGCATTTCATCTTCTTAGAAGTCAATGGCATCTCTCCCAGTAGCTTGCATCCTCTTTCTTGCATTAGTAGGACTAGCTGGTAGAATTAGGGTTTGCTAGAGTTTGCGTTTCTTTTTGGCTTTCAGTTTCTTTCCGCACGTAGATTAGATTCCTTTGAGTTAGCTTTCATCCATCAGTTAAAAAGCTTCTTCTAAGAGCTCATAGAAGTTGGCTTAAGCTCCTAACGGACTTGTGCCAGCTAACCAAGTGACAGCTGCAGCAAGAGCTAGTACTTTTGCATACAGCACCGTCGCTTCCAAGTTTGTTACGAACTACCGGGTTGATAAAATTAAAGGAGTCCTAGGAGTTGCAGCATTATT
Source organism: Pinus taeda (assembly GCA_000404065.3). Lineage (NCBI taxonomy): Eukaryota > Viridiplantae > Streptophyta > Pinopsida > Pinales > Pinaceae > Pinus > Pinus taeda. The sequence continues at coordinate 9,394 of APFE030687592.1, forward strand.
GTTGCAATACTGGGGCCCACTAGTATGACTACACCAATAACCCTTAAAAGCTAAAACTATTCCCTTCTACTCTGAAAGGAGCATCTTTAAGATGGTTCATGGGTCTGGGTGGACATACTATTAATTCTTTGGATGATATGAAGACTTACTTCCTCACAAGATATCAAGACATTTGCAATACTGGGGAGCTAAAAGATGAAATCTTTAAGATGGCTGCAAAGGATAATGAAACTCTAGAAGAATACATAGAACGGTTTCATTATAACTTGCAGAGATATCCACACCCCACCTTACCAACAGAAGTCCTAAGAGCTATCTTAATTAAAGGAATGAAAGAAGAGTGGATAAAAACTCTAAACTTAACGGGGAAAGGGGATATTTCTCAAGAAGATTATGATGAAATTGTTCACTTGTGTATCAGGTGTTTGTGAGGAAGCACACGCACAGGAGCACGACGCCGAGATCTCATGAGCAGGGGAAGCAAACCACACGATGGAGGTGTAACGCAAATGGAAATCGGTAACCTCCTCGAAGATTTCAAGATGAACATCTTGGGCACCCTCACGATGCAACTAGACATCCTACAAGCTAAACAGAAACAAGCCTTAGCAAAAAAAAACTTGGTTGTTTTTTCCCATGCTGTCAAAAGAAGCACAGCCAACGGGAGTGTCCTTTAGACATGGTTCAAACATGCACTATCTATACCAAGGATCGTGCCACTGAGAAATGTACATCATTGTCAAGGTTGAAAGAAGTGTTCAAGGAAGCAAAAGAAGAGACAAATCCAGTATATCTAATGAACCAACGTCGATAGTGGTAGGCCAAACCTACTGGTATGTCACAAGATGCATCCCAATTCTTTCCTTCTTCACAGTTTAATCAGCAACAAAACCTTGAGGCGCATGGCAAGGCCAGTCACCTTACTCGAATTGGAAATCCCAGCCATTCCCTACGACACTGTGGCCAACTCAATATTTTCCGGGTAATGGATAGCCAAATTCTCCTTTTACTCCTATTTGGTAAGGTAATCTATATCCATCCCAGTGGCTTGCCTCCACTTCTCAAAACCCGAACTAGTATACAAATTGGCAACGACCTTTGGGAATATCCAATACTCCTATGGGGACAGGTCCTTAACCTCAACCTGAATTATCAACTCCTTATCCATTACAACAAAATCCTCAACCTCTTATGCACCCTCAATTGCCAACTCAATTGATTCTAAATCCAAATAACAGATCGGTTTAGCTGGTGCAGATTGTCAAAAGCTTAGACTATGAGATTGAACAAAAATAATGTAATGAACTAAGATTGAGGTCAGGACGTATCATCACCCCTGTGGAAAACAGGGACCAACCATCAATTGAGATCAAAACACCACCTGTACATATACCACCACATGTAATTGATACTGAAGTAAAACAAGGAGAAGAGACAAATCAACATAAAGATCTCAAGGAACTCATATTCACTTCTCCCCCGTGCCCCAAAAGGTTAACGATGCCTAAGCCGATTGTTTACCTAGATTTTGATCTTGTAGGGGAACTAAAAAATCTTTGTATAAAAATTCCACTCCTCCAGGCCATCTAGGACATTCCCATCTATGCTAAAATAATTAAAGAGCTATGTTTAAAGAAGCTTGTAAGGAAAGAAAAAACCTCACCCACCATTCATGTTGTAGGAACCTTATTTGGTTTACTCTTGGGAGGGGAAACTTTGGTAAAGTATGAAGATCCTAGGAATCCCATAGTCACAATTCAAATATATGGCCGCTCTTTTCCCAATACCCTAGTTGATCTGGGTGCAACCATTAACATTTTAACAACAGAAACCTATCAAGCACTTGGTATTACAACCTTGGAACCAACCACCACCTTACTAGAACTTTTTTATCGTTCGGTGGTAGGACCAGAAGGAACTTTACAAGATATTACGGTTTTTGCTAATTCATGGGAGTATCCAGTGGATTTTCTTGTTATAAACCCAAATAGTCGATTGGATGGAAACCCTCTGATACTGGACCGACCTTGGCTGGTGACAACTGATGCATATATAGGCTGTCGAGAGGGAAGCATGACTATTGCAAAGGGGGATGCTGTAAAAATTCTTGTTTTATATCCCCCTTCCAAACCAAGTCTGCCCATTGTAAAAATATGTAAATAACCAGCATACTTGGAAGAAAGCATCCATTCACCAGTCACAATAGCAAAGGCACTTGAATTCAAAGATTAGACTGAAGATGATGTTATCGACAACTTTATCAATCAGCCAACTAATGTGAGCAATGTAAAGTGTCAAATGTAAAAGCAATTCTAGATAATGAAGCCTTGGAAGCTATCTTGAAGGATATTGATGATCAACACATCCAGATGATTGATGTTCATAACAGTAAGCTTGTGGAAATTGAACCAGGTAAAGTTTTAAATATTAACGATAGCCTATACAATGATTAGTAGCAAAAGCTCATTCAGGGCCTATATAAATATAAAGGGGCTTTTTCCTGGGATTATCTTGACATGAAGGGTATAAACACACAGTTATGTACACATCACATCTATACCGAAAAGGATGCTCGTCCTATCCGGAAACCTCAGCAGAGATTAAATCCGCATCTCGAGGGCATTGTGAAAGAAGAGTTATAGAAGTTGCTGGATGTGAATTCAATTTATCCTATTTCAGATAGCAAATGGGTTTCTCCATTAGTGGTCGTCCCCAAGAAAAATGGGAAGTGGTGTATCTGTGTGGATTGCCGGTAATTGAATAAGGCAACACAGAAATATCACTTCCCTCTTCCCTTTATTTATCAGGTCCTTGATACTTTGGTAGGGAAGCAGTTCTTTTCCTTTATAGATGGCTGAAGCGGCTACAATCAGATTCAAATCACCCCTGAAGACCAAGACAAAACAACCTTCACCTGTCCCTCGGGTACATTTGCTTACAGAGTGTTACCATTTGGCTTATGCAATGCCCCAGCCATGTTTCAAAGAGCTATACTCAACAATTTTGTTGACCTAATAAATGAAGGACTTGAGGTATATATGGATGACTTTACTCCATATGGGGACGACTTTGATCAAGCACTACAAACATTAGAAATTTTTTTAAACGATGCATTGCTACCAGGTTATGTTTAAGCAATGTCAAGTGTCACATGATGATAACCGAAGTCATAATCTTGGGTAATTATATTTATGCAGCACAAATACAGGTAGATCCAGCGAAAATATAGGTAATTCTTTTACTACCTACACCTTGTACTCATCTGGAGGTATGTAGCTTCCTGGCATATACAGGCTATTATCGTAGGTTAATTAAAAACTTTTCACAAATTGTTGCGACTTTATATACTTTAACTGGAAATGTTTATTTCAAGTGGTCTGACAAATGTGACACGGCTTTTACAAGTTTAAATAAAATAGTCTTGACAGCACCATTATTACGTGGACAAAATTGGGAGCTACCTTTTCACATATCCACGGACGCATCAGATGCAAAGATAGGCGCTGTCCTCGGCCAGGAGGACGACAAAAAACCATATGCTATATATTACATTAGCAAAAATCTTACTATTGCAGAGCTTAATTATATAGTAATAGAAAAATTCTTAGCTGCCATTTATGCCATAAACAAATTTAGACATTAAATAACTGGCTACCAAGTTTCTTTATACTGATCACTCTATTATTCAATATTTAGCTAACAAACCTATCACAAATGGTCGAGTGACTCGTTGGCTATTGCTCTTGCAGAAGTTTGACATCACTATCAAAGATCGTCCAGGGAAGGAAAACCCAATCGCTGATTTTCTGTCCCAAGTTCCCAAGGTACATGATCCACTGGCAATAAAATACCAATTTCGAGATGAACATTTGTTTGTCATAGCAGTCAAGAGGCCATGGTACACAGATGTGGCAAATTATCTGGCAGTGGGGAAGCTTACCAGGCATTTGACAACAAAGGAAAGGAAACAAATTGTTCAACACAGCACCTGATTCTCTTAGATTGGTGGATATATTTTTCACACAAGGTCCGATATGTGTATACGCAGATGCATTCGCGAGGATGAGATTTATGACATCATAAAGGCTTGCCATGACAAGCCCTGCGGGGGACACTTCGTAGATCAAAGGACAGGGCATAAGGTACTACAGATGGGCTATTATTAGCCTACTATTTTTAAAGATGCTAAGAAATATGCCCAGGCTTGTGATAGCTGCCAAAGGATGGGTTGACCTGGCCAATCTAATGAAATGTCGTTGCAACCCCAACTAGTCATAGAACCCTTCAAACGATGGGAATTGGAATTTGTTGGCCCATTCCATCTGCCATCAAATCAGAAATTCCACATACTGGTTTCCACAGATTATGTGATGAAATGGGTGGAAACAATAGATTTACCAAGAGTTACAGAGGAAGTCATGATTAAATTCCTCTTTGGGCTATTCGTGTGATATGGTTTACCGCGGGAAGTGATAACAGATCGGGGAGGGCAATTTGCAGGACACAAGATTACATCCACTCTCAGAAAACATCACATTACACACAGGATCACTTCCCCGTATCACCAGCAGGAGAACAGGCAGGTTGAAAGCACCAATAAGGTCATTGAAGCAATTCTGACCAAGACAGTCTCAACACATCGGCGAGACTAGGCTGCTAGACTGCCAGAGGCCTTATGGGCCTATCACACAACTTGGAGGAATACTACTGTATACTCTCTGTACTAACTTGTATTTGCCAAAGTACCTATTTTTCTGATAGAATTTGAAATAAAGACTCCAAGACCGGCTCAGGAAGTGGGACTGGATTTAACAGAAGCCCAAACCAAGCGACTTCAACGAACTAGACGAGGCTCAATTTCTTGCTCTACAATGGACTGCAATTATTCAGCGGCAAACAGAAAAGTGGCACAACATACTTATCAAAAAGAAAACATTTCAAAAAGGGGATTGGGCACTCCTCTATGACTCCAAATTCTAGAATTTTCCAGGAAAGTTGCAAACAAGATGGCTCGACCCTTATGAAATTCAAGAAGTAAATAACAATGGTACTCTCACTTTGACTACCATTGATGGTTCTGGCCATTCTTTCAAGGTGAATGGGCATCAAACGCGTCTCTACGACAAACCACTCCCCAAGGAGTCTTTCTGCCAGCAAGCATGTGAGGACCCCTCCATGCAAATCTTAGCTGCAGGGAGTGATGAACGAACAACTTTTCTTTCATAAAATTGTGATTTTCTTTAAATTGTAAATAATGTATAGTTATTTATTTTATTAATTGCAATTCAGTTAGGCATCACCATGTAAATATGATATTTTTCTTGTTTTAGGTGTTTGGTAAGTGTTATCAAATTGATTGAACGATTGTTGTTCAATCAATTGAACAACACTTATGTTTCTGTGTGTTTTGTTGTTCAATCAATTGAACAACACTTTTACGTTTTCAATTTTACTGTTCAAACAATTGAACGATTGTTGTTCAATTGATTGAACAACATTTTTGCGTCTTTTCTTTTTCTTTTTAATTTTTGTTGTTCAAATGACTAAATGATTGTTGTTCAATCGATTGAACAACACTTTTGCGTCTTTTTCTTTTCGATTTTTGTTGTTCAAATGATTGAACGATTGTTTTTCAATCGATTGAACAACACTTTTGCATCTTTTTCTTTTCGATTTTTGTTGTTCAAACGATTGAACGATTTTTATTCAATTGATTGAACAACACTTTTGCGTTTTTTTTTTTCTTCTTTTCAATTTTGTTGTTCAAACGATTGAATGATGGTTATTCGATCAATTGAACAACTGTTTTGTTTTTCTTTTCAATTTGTTGTTCAATCAATTGAGCAACATTTTTGTGTTTTTGATTTTGCTGTTCAATCGATTGAACAACACTTTTGTGTTTTTTCTTTTCGATATTTGTTATTCAAACGATTGAATGATTGTTGTTCAATTGATTGCACATCACTTTGATGTTTTTTATTCTTTTTGATATTTATTGTTCAAACATTTGAATGATTGTTGTTCAATCGATTGAACAACAATTTCGCGTTTTTTCTTTTTTTCGATATTTGTTGTTCAAACGATTGAACGATTGTTGTTCAATCAATTGAACAACACTTTCGCATTTTTTTCTTCTTTTCAATTTTGTTGTTCAAACGATTGAATGGTTGTTGTTTAATCGATTGAACATCACTTTCACATTGTTTTATTTTCGATTTTTGTTGTTCAAACGATTGAACGGTTGTTGTTCAAATGGTCGAGCAACACTTTTGCGTTTCCCTTTTGAATTTTGTTGCTCAAAAGATTGAACAATTGTTGTTCAATTGATTTAACAACAGTTTTGTTTTCTTTTTCAATTTTTTTGTTCAATTGATTGAATGATTATTGTTCAATCAATTGAACAACAATTTTATTTTCTTTTTGATTTTGCTGTTCAAATGATTGAATGATTCTTGTTCAATCGATTGAACAACACTTTTGTGTTTTTTTCTTTTCAATATTTTTTGTTCAAACGATTGAATGGTTGTTGTTTAATCGATTGCACAACACTTTCGCGTTTTTTCTTCTTTTTTGATATTTTTGGTTCAAACAATTGAACGATTTTTGTTTAATCGATTGAATAGCACTTTCACATTTTTTCTTCTTTTCGATATTTGTTGTTCAAACGATTGAATTATTGTGATTCAATCAATTGAACATCACTTTCGCATTTTTTCCTCTTTTCAATTTTGATGTTCAAACGATTGAACAATTGTTTTTCAATCGATTGAACAACACTTTCACGTTGTTTTCTTTTCGATTTTTGTTGTTCAAACGATTGAATGATTGTTGTTTAATCGATTGAACAACACTTTTGCATTTTCCTTTTCAATTTTGTTGTTCAAAAGATTATTGTTGTTCAATCAATTGAACAACAATTTTGTTTTCTTTTTCAATTTTGTTGTTCAATCGATTGAATGATTGCTGTGAAATCAATTGAACAACAATTTTCTTTTCTTTTCGATTTTTCTTTTCAATCTATTGAACGATTGTTGTTCAATCAATTTAACAACACTTTTTGTGCTTTTTATAGGAAGAACCATGATATCTTTTACTGTTTCATCACTGGTCATTTTTCCATCTTTCTTTTTTCTTCTATGTTTTGAATAAACACCATCTGAGTGGATTTGTGCCTAACATAAAGAAAAACAGTAATGTCAATACCATTATGACCTATGAAGCCTTTTGATGGTTATCTTTATTCAAAATCTGATATGGTGCATCTCTATAATGACTGACTGAACATCTTTTCTTTGCACATCATAAAATGATTCATTATTTTAAAACCATGTTGGCTTATTTTTCACACTTTCAAATGGATAAATCTCTTTGATATGATGAGATGGGGGTGAAAGTATAAACTATCATTGGCATTATTCTTACTTCTTACACCATCCCTGACCCTTAAGGAGTAAATGAGCCTCCCTCTTTTTACAATAAAAGCATCAAAATATGAAAATAACGAAATATGAAAATACAACAAAAGAGGATAGGGAGTCTCATCACGAGCCAGCCTACCATGATCATAAGGATGTGATAGGTGACTTTCCATTTTCACCACCAAACCAAGGTAATGATCTTCTTGATAATTACAACTGTCAGAAGGACAGGGGATATCATCATGAGCCAGCTTGATCACTTTGTTATATCCTAGTAAATGGCACTATGATTATCTGGTCACCATACCAGCATAAAGGTCTCTTTCTGACAAGAAAAGAATGAGTCATCTACATACTAAAAGGAGGACTCTAGCTCATTTATGGGGTTAAAAGGAAACCCTGTCGAGGCTATGAACACCTGCTGGCAGTAGTGGCTCTGCTTGTGGTATCGGAGTATTATCTTATACTGCCAAATTCTCTCTATTCTATTACCACCTATGGATTCATTTCTAAAGTAAATTTCCTATTTGAACAACACTCTTACAAGCCAACATGCATGGTAACTTATGTTATATATTCATTATATTATATTTGTCCAATCACTTTATGATAGTCATTAACACTTACCGCCAATTATGTGTTTGTTACTAATACCACTTAAGGTGAAAATCTTTTGACATGATGATTTAACTATCTGTTTTTTTTATTTTTCAGCCATGTTATCACTCCTCCGGATCTCCAAGGCTAAGGAAGAGTCCAGCTGAGGTAACCACAAATCAACCTTTTCACTTGGTAGCTAGCCCTACCAAGCTGGAGAGGGATCTCTCCAAAGGATCACATTCAAGAGGGTTGGATAGATTAGGGTTTTAGGCTAGGTATAAAGTGCAGAGGTTGTTTTGATTTGATGTTTGATTGGGGTAGTCACTGGATGAGTGAATTAGGTCATAGAGTGAACTAGGTCAGGGAATAGGAGAATCAAAATTGCAGACATCTGATGGGGCAATGTAGGTAAGTTAATTTAACACTTTGTAGTATAGTGATGAAATGGTTTAGACTGATGAGATGATAAAAAGAGCATGAAAATTATGAATTCTTTTTAAACTAAAGAAATTAAACAAATTATGATGATTTTCCCAAAATAGAGCATAGAATATGTATTCTACTTATCACACCTTGAAAATCAAACATATTTAGAAGTGAAATGGATCATGGAAGATACAAAACATTTACACACATGTAACTAAAGAAGAAACAATATCAAAATACCATGTCACAGGTATTCCACCAAAATAGTTGCAACTCATCCAATATATTCCATGCCAAAGTCTGAAACACTAATACAATATCCAATGGAATCCAACCTGTATAATGACTGAAAAATTACAAGATATAGGTCTCAAAACAAACTCCTCCCCACCTCAGGGGTCGAATCCATGAGAGAAGGAGTAGTTCCACCAAAATCTGAACTGATAGCTAGAGTGTAGGGTGGTCAAAGTGACTCGTTCCTATGTAACAACCCTGGTGAAAATTCGATGTAAATATATATAAATACCACGGATGATGGGACACATATTCCATGCTAAATGGTGGGAAAGACATCCTAGGGGGTGTTCATTTGGTTGTTTATGGCAAAGGAAATTGGTAAAGGCAATGGCTAAGGCATTAAAGAGGCAAAAAGGTATTTTGGCACATTTATTTATGAAAATAATGAAAATTAGGAGAAAAGGAAGGTGAAAGGTCACATGTTGCATGTGAGGAGGAAATTAAAGGAAAAGAATGGAAAATGAAGAAAATAGAGACTTCATTAATAAAAAGGCTTATGAGGATCAATGGGAAAGGCTTGATCAGTTTAGTTTTGGAGCTCTCTCATTATTCTTTCTCTCTCTCATAGTCTTGGATACTTAGATTTTTCTTGGAGCACTCTTGGAGGGTGTGGCATACTTGGATTCTTGGAGAGATAAGGAAAAGGAAGAGCAGGAAAGCACAAGAAGGCACCAACATCAGCAGCTACATCAGATTTTCTTACATGTACCAAGTTGCATGTATGATTTATTCACTAGTTTTGACATGCATGGCACATGCATGTGGTTTCTTGGTTGTGATCTATCATTCGCATGGAGCATTGCCTAGATCAACAGTGGATTTCATAGCCTTGTCATTTCCTGGATAGCCATGGTGATTGTGGGTTTACTTTCATTGCTTTGTTTTGGTTGGGTCTCATTTTTCCATAGCTTGGGTTGAGTTACTAGTCCTGGAAGCCCTAGTTGAACAAACGCTCTGGAAGCCCTCTAACAGCTTGGGTTGAGTTACTAGTCCTAGAAACCCTGGTTGGAAAAACACTCTGGAAGCCTTGGTGAGTTGAGTTACTAGTCCTGGAAGCCTTGGTTGGACAAACACTTTGGAATCCATATATGAATTGTGGGTTGAGTTACTAGTTTTGGAAGCCTTGGTTGGAAAAATGCTCTAGAAGCCTGGAAGGCTTGGATGGAGACCAATTTGATGATGGTTTTTGGTGATGTCCGACTGTGAGGTGGAATCACTGTTTGATGGGTTGAAGTGAGTGGCCTCTGGAAGCCCTGGATGAGTTTTGATTGATGTGTTCTCTGATATCCTACATTCATGCTTGGAATATGGCACGGTGGTGATTGGCTGAAGAAGGACTTGGCTCAACCAATCTATGGTCGGGTGGAACGTGGTAGTCCCATCACCAGTTGGTTCATTGCATTTATTAATGAAAAAAATTCATTCCCTTGATTTTCATGTGCAAATGTACTGATGTATATATGGATTTTGATGGCTGATATGTTTATTGTATTTATGTTCCTATTATGTTTTTTTTATATGCACATTTACCCCAGAGGTTGTTACAAAGTGGTATCATACCATGTTTCAAAAACTTGGACTAGATGGGCTCTATCATAGGTGAAATGAAGAACAAAGTTTTAAATTTGAGACCTTTATGTCATATATGTTATAACTTTCTTCTGTGGCATATTATAAGTTGAAAATTTGTCCATATTGAAGGTAAATCCCATTGATAATGTGGTAAAAATTTGAGATATTGGTTCATAATACTTTAGGAATTATTATCTAAGGACGATGACCTTCCTGAATGCACCTTTAAGAAAGTCATGTTGGAATTTCTACAATAACTCATCTTCTATATGCTTTCAGAAGCTGAAAACTTGTCCACATTGAGACGAAATACCACTGATTCTGTGGTAGAAATTTCAGATATTGGGTCGCAATAATTTAGGAGATATGAGTAGAGGGAGTCGAGCCTTCTGAATGTTCCTAAAATCAGGCCTCAAACAGGTCACGTTGTCATTTTCATTATAACTACTCTTATGGGCACTCTTAGGAGCTAAAAAAAATTTCCACAATAAGGGGAAATCCCACTGATATTGTGATAACAATTTAATATATTCATTCGCTATATTTTAGGATATATGACCAGTGGAAGTCAAGATTTCTGGATACTCCTAGAATTGTGCACCAAATAGGATTGTGTTGGTATTTTTGTTATAACTTTTCATCTATGAAATCTCAGAAGCTGAAACTTGAACCATAGTGAGGGATAATTCCACTGATCATATGGTTCAGTTTTCATAACTTGTACGACTACATTTTATGATATATGCATTGAATCATTCAATATATTAGTTTGCATGCAAAGTGTTTGATGAAATGCTTAAATGGTTCAATGATTAATTGCATACAAATGGTTTGATAAAATGCCCCAATGAGTATGTTGTTTGTGGTTAGGGATAGTATTGATGTGTAATAGTATTCTCTTAGTTGATATATGCTTACTTGTATGCAAATAGTTTGCTATATTATTTTGCATGTAAAGTGTTTGAAGAAATGCTTACATGCAAATGTAATAATATAGTAGTTGTTTGAAGAAAATGTAAAAGTATGGTAATTGCTTGAAGAAAATGTAAAAGTATGGTAATTGTTTGAAGAAAATGTTATTTTTTAGATGGGATATTATTGTAGTATGATAATATGGATGTATATGATCTATGCCTATTTGCATGAAAATAATTTGAATTTGCATGCAACCTTTCAAATTCCCTACATGCAAATTCAAATTATTTTCATGCAAATAGGCATAGACCAGATTGTCATACACGTATTGCATGTTTGACATGTAGGTATGTAAGTTAAGGATTTTATATGCATTAGGTTTATATACACTAGGTTTATGTACATGCCTTTTGATGTTATCGTTACTTCATGATAGATCTTGGTTGATTAGTGTAGTTATATGCACATATGTCGGATAGTCAAGAATGATAGGTACTTGTAGTTGTATGCATTGATATTGTTGTTTTATATTAGATAACATGATTATGTTGTATGTTGTTGATATGTATGATATATAGCTATTTTTTATTATATGCTATTAACTTGATGATTAGGGTGATTTCATTGAGATATTGATGTTATAATTTGGATTGGTCATATGTGTGATGGTTATGTTCATTGTCTTGAAGGTATTGAAGTTATATGTATTGTCTTAACCTAGTTTGACCTATGTAGGTAGTTATGGTTGCGATATTTAGGTATGAACTGACATATTTGTGAGATGGTGTCATACTAATCTAGATTGAATTTGCATATGTATATGAGTTTACGATGTGAACATGTTACTTAGATATTGTTATAGATATCATGATCTTATGATTCTTGAGCGGATGTGTTGTAAATTTATATCGTGCTAACTAGATTGATTGTGCAGACAAGATCACCTCCCCTAAGATACATTAAGGTATCAATTACTTATGTCATATATTTGGTGTTTGAATATTGATAAAGTCATCTAGTTGATTTATTTAACATGGTATGAATGTTTGATGAATTGCATAATATGATTATGTATTCAAATGATCTTGTTTTAAGATGATTGTACTAAATATATGTGTTAAGACAGTTGATATGTACTTGAGTATAGTAGGTGATAGTTGTAATATTATGACTGATTACTATGAGTTGACTATGGATTATGACATGATTGTTTGTAATATTTGATTTCAAATGGATAGATATGATTGTCTTGATATTCGGAACATGTGGTTGACATGTGTGAGCAATTGCAGGCTAACATGCTTGGTATTAGCATGACAAGGTAATAGTTGATGTGTCTATATAATTAACAGTTGGGTGGTGTGACAACATATAGTAAACCTAGATTCTAACAAGGTAAAAAGGTAAAAGAAAGGAATTGGGCAAGAATTCCTTTGGCTATGTTTGGAAACCCTAATTTCGAACGAATGAGTGCTTTGCACACAGGAAGTATTCTTAACCTTGATTTTGTCTAACATTATGTGGATATGTTCTATATTCATGAACATGCACTTGACAGGTATATTAGCTAGTCTTTAGCTACAGGTGGATCTGTTAAAGGATTGGAGTCCCTTGAGAGATGGTGTGGATGTGTTCAGTTGCAAGCAGCGTGCTTGGCACAACAAGATAAGGTAACTGGTGTATTTTTATTATGCACTGACAATTATGTATTTATGGTAGTATGATTTAGGGGATTGCATGGCAAGAGACTACCATGAAACCTTGAATAAGGCTCTGGTCGAGTTTCCCTGGGAACCATGGGGATCGAGTCATGGTGTTTGTTGTTAGTCTTGTGCTTTTGGTCTTTTGTGATTTTTGCGCTTGATTTGCAAGTTTGATTATGTCTGGTGCATAGTTATGCCAATTTGTTTGTGGAGTCGTGTTGTTATTGGTTTTTAGGTCTTCTTCTTGTTTGTTTCTTGTCTTTCCTTTTATGTTTTGAGTCTTGGGAATTGGTTGGGAAAGAGGAAAGGAGAACCATGTGGTACCCAATAGGTGATGCATGATGTAGATGAAGTTCTGTGTATGAGTAAGCGTAGCAGAACGAAAGACTACGACAGTCATTTGGACTTGTTGGGTTCATTGTGGTAAATGGACCACGATAGTATAGACATGAGAAACGTAACTAGAAAAGGTAGAGTAAATGGTTTTGAGGTGTCAAATGCCTTGGCTATGTTGGGAAATGTTGTTCTCAATATCATGCATGTCATGCCTGAATAAAGGAATTTCTCTTAACCTTGACCTTATGTTATCTGACAATTTTGTTAAGATCATGATTATGTTGATGTTTACATATGTAGACATGTTAGTATGTATGTATGTATGTCGTTGTCTGACAGGATCATGATTGTTTTATGCTAACGTTTATATATGTATGTATATATCCATGTATATATGTTACTATATGACAGGGTTGTCAGGGATCATTTTTGTGGAGGAATGATTTCTTATGTAGGGGAATGGCATGAAGAGGTTCCTGGTCTTACGAGGAATCAATTGGGAAGAGTAGTAAAGACAAATATACGAGGTCATTATCATGTGGATATGATTTGGTATTGTATACTTGTATTATGCCTATGTCTATGTTATAACGAGTAATGTTGAAGGATACATCAATGAAGTGAAAGTATCGTGGTCTGCGGCATGCTAGGATAAGCATGGATGAGATACCGGAAGCAATTTTTCTTGGTAAGGACAGTGTAGTTTTGGATGTGTGGTACTATTGTTGAGCATACATTGTATATGTTGTACATGTTGCATCTATGATGTGTGCACTTGTGATGTTGTGTACACATAGCATGTGTACATGTTATTTATGCAATGTTATGTATAGGATGGTATAAATAGGGTTGTGTGAATATTGCATATGGGTTGTTGTATACATATTGTACTATCTTCATGATGTATATGTGATGTGTGTGCATATGGTGCTTTGTGCATGTTGGATATGCAGTGTTATGTACACTTCGTGTTGCGTGCATGTTGTACATATGGTGCTATGTACATATGGTGTTGTGTGCATGATTGTACAAGTGGTGTTGTGAGCATGTGGTGTCATGTACATGTTGTACATAGGGTGCTATGAGCATGTAGTATTGTGTACATGTCGTGCATGTGATGCTATGTACATATGGTGTCGCGTACACATCGTGTGTGTGGTATTGTTTACATGTGGTATTGTGTACACGTTGTACAATGGTGTAGTGTACATGTGGCATTGTGTACATATTGTGTAGGTGGTGCCGTGTACATGTGATGTTGTGAACATGTTGTGCAGGTGGTGCAGTGTATAGGTGGTACTATGTACATGTTGTACATATGGTACTAGTGTACATGTGGTATTGTGTGCATGTCGTCGATATTGTGTTATGGGCATGTGGTATTATGTATGTGCATCATGTAGTCATGGTATTGTGGCATGTGTACTCATTGTGTGGTACTCTGTGTAGGTACATGTATTGGGTGGTATTTCACATCAGTATAGATGGATGCATTGTATTGTAACACTGGGTGTAGGTGTATGTGTTGTATGTCAGGTGTAGATGCATGTATTACATGGTGTGGTATGTCATGTGGTTGTATGTGTCTGATGCACACTACGTGTCTACGCACATGGTTGAGGAGAGGCACTGGGTGTTTGTTGGGTGTAGAAACCGATCTGGAGTGCATAGCGAATAAAGAAAAAGGTAGAAGCTAAGGATTGATGAAAGGATAAGTAACAACATTTTACTTCAGTTTTATTATGCATGTGACTTATGATTCTGGTATATGATGATTACATGTGAATTATGATTCTGGTTTATGATCTATGATTCTGATATATGGTCTATGATTATGGTTTATGATATATGATTTTGATTTATGATGGTTACATGTCTTTTATGATTTTGATGGTTATGTTTGAGCTAACCTGATGTGATATTATTATACATGCTGACTTGGTCAAATATGCTAGTTTGACTTATTGTGATAGGAAGTGAACATGATTGCAAATGTACTGTATTGACGAGCTACCAATGAGGTATGATGTGAATTTATTTTAATTTATTTTAAAATTGATGAAAGCTATGTGTGTGGTACAGGAATCATGAACATGCCCGGCTGAGTAGTTGAAATCAACTACAAGAATTAGCAGCTTGATCTGGTGGTTTGGTGGTTTCTTATGGTGGTTTGGTAGTTGCTTTATGATGGTTTAGTATATTATTTATGTTGGTTTAGTATATTCTTTATGTTGATTGATATATGCTTTATGATGGTTGATATATGCTATATGATGTTTTGATATATGCCTTATGTTGTTTTGATATATGTTATATGATGATTAGTGTATGATTGATATATGTTTGGTATATGATTTGGAATATGTTTTGATATATATATTTTGATGATGTTGTCATATGTACACCCGTGTATTGATGTAAATAGTGTAACGAGCTATGTTATAAAGCTCCACTATGCGGTATGAGTGTTATGTTATTATGTTATCATGATGTTACGATGTCATATGAGTTTTCTTAAGCAGGATGATCATTGTAAATATCGTAATAAGGTGTGTTATAAAGCTCCATTAGGTGGTATGTTGTCATGTTTTCATGATGTTATGTCTTGAGCATACCTTTCATTGTAAATACTGCATCGAGCTGGGTTATAAGGCTCCATGAGCAGTATGTCTTCTCTCAGCAGGTTGTTGAGGTATATGTGTGATTGAACACCGAGGACGGTGTTCTCCCAAGGGGGAGGGTTCTGTAACAGCCCTGGTGAAAATTCCATGTAAAAATATATAAATACCACGGATGATGGGACACGTAATCCAAGCTTAATGGTGGGCAAGACATCCTAGGGGATGTTCATTTGGTTGTTTGTGGCTAAGGAAATTGGAAAAGGCAATGGCTAAGGCATTAAAGAGACAAAAATGTATTTTGGCACATTTATTTATGAAAATAATGAAAATTAGAAGAAAATGAAGGTGAAAGGTCACATGTTGCATGTGAGGAGGAAACTGAAGGAAAATAATGGAAAATGAAGAAAATAAAGACTTCATTAATAAAAAGGCTTATGAGGATTAGTGGGCAAGGCTTGGTCAGTCCAATTTTGGAGCTCTCCCATTATTCTCTCTCTCTATCTCATACTCTTAGAAACTTAAAGTTTTCTTAGAGCACACGTGGAGGGTGTGGCATACTTGGATTCTTGGAGCAAGAAGGAAAAGGAAGAGTGGGAAAGCACAAGAAGGAATCAACATCATCAGCTACATCATATTTTCATGCAAGTACCAAGTTTCAAGTATGATTTATTCAATAGTTTTGACATGCATGGCACATGCATGTGGTTTCTTGGTTGTGATCTATCATTGGCATGGAGCATTGCCTGGATCGACAGTGGATTGCCTAGCCTTGCCATTTCCTGGATAGCCATGGTGATTGTGGGTTTACTTTAATTGTTTTTTTTTTTGTTGGTTCTCATTTTTCCATAGCTTGGGTTGAGTTACTAGACCTGGAAGCCCTGGTTGAACAAACACTCTAGAAGCCCTATAACAGCTTGGGTTGAGTTACTAGTCCTAGAAGCCTTGGTTGGATAAACACTTTGGAAGCCCTTGGCAGGTTGAGTTACTAGTCCTGGAAGCCTTGGTTGGACAAACACTCTGGAAGCCCTGTATGAGCTATGGGTTGAGTTACTAGTTCTGGAAGGCTTGGTTGGACAAACGCTCTGGAAGCCTTGGAAGGCTTAGATGGAGACCAATCTTGTTACACAGTATTTTGTCACCGTCCCTGTTACCCCTTCTCCCGTACATTGGAGGACCTATTCCAGGACCTCTGAGGAGTGACATAACTTGAAAACACCTGCTTTATATCCCTTAAAGTATGTACTCCATATGCCCTGAAGACACCTTCTGCAAAATACCCAAAAATATAGTCCTTTCTCCATTGGCGCTGTTCCACAGTGTATCACTCGCACCAATGGGGGAGATCCTCCAAAGAGGGCGCGCCAGCTAGCACTCTATCTCAGAGTCACACTAGCGCCAACCCAGTTGGGTAAAGTTTTTAACCATCAAACTTCCGAAGGTTCCTTCCACCTTATCCATAAACTAATTCGAGTTTGAATTGGTTCAGTTGGGCTTCGTATCTCCCAAGGAGTGAAGTAGTTCTCCACCTCTCATGTAAGCTTCCTAATGATAAGGACAATCCCATGAATCAAGTGGAGGGTCTCATCTACTCCTCCCATCTCTATATAAGCTTGTTCTTTCCCCTTTGACAAGCTAGTTGGTAATTCTTGGTTAATGATTCTACTTTTCAAGCTCCCAAAGTCTGAGGATTGCTAAGCTCATCTTGCAAGAGGTCTTGTGTATCCCTATGAGGCTAAATCTTTAAGGAGGAGATCCATGTCCAAGGAGAGAGAGGCTTATTCCCATCCCTACAAGCTCTGCAAGGCATGTGTTGCTAATTCACCCAGCCAAAGGAGGATTTGACGTCAGAACTTGGTTGTATTCTCTTTTGTTTTATCAATAATAATAGACGACTATCATTATGGTTCCACTCATGTGTCTTTATTATGATGTTTGAGTTGTATCCTTTCTGACTGATACATAGTTGCATTTCTTGGATTTTATGCTTGTATTTTTCTTGTTCTTTGCATGTGCAGGTGTCTATTCATGGAGATCATGAGGATTGTGACCAGCTGAAGCGAAAGAACGGAAGCAACGACCCTTCTACGAATATAAGCGTTGGATTTGAGGTAGGATCTCATCTTGGCATTTATTTTGCAATTAGGAACCTGTGTGTTAGCGTTGTTTGATTGTTGCTAGACCTCAGTTAGGCTAGTGGGATCGCCTTTGTCCCCAGAGGGGATTTACCTACTCAACAATTTGGCCATCGTCTGATTACCAAATCTGATGATGGTTTTTGGTGATGTCCGACCATGAGGTGGAATCACTGTTTGATGGGTTGAGGTGGGTGGCCTTTGGAATCCCTGGATGAGTTTTGATTGATGTGTTCTCTGATATCCCACATTCATGCTTGGAATATGGCACGGGGGTGATTGACTGAAGAGAGAATTGGCTCAGCCAATCTATGGTCGGGTGGAACGTGGTAGTCCCATCACCAATTGGTTCATTGCATTTATTAATGAAAAAATTCATTCCCTTGATTTTCATGTCAAATGTACTGATGTATATATGGGTTTTGATGGCTGATATGTTTATTGTATTTCTGTTCCTATTATGTTTTTTTTTTATATGCGCATTTACCCCAGAGGTTGTTACACCCTAATTACAATGAACTGATTCATTACACCTCATCGAGTCTATTTACCTAATGTATTTACCCTAGGTAACAATAAAAACATGATAATTACATCAATAATATCAAGTACATTAGTAAAATATTGATTTCCCACAGGTAAAAATCAAATTTGGAGAAGAACAGTGAAAAACTAGGCCAACTGTCAAACGTGCATCGCCATCTTCAGACCCACTTTTTTCTACCAGCGCAGTGTCAAAATTGATCCCAGGATATCTCATTGGTAATATTATCCTATATAGTTTATAAAACTTTGGTTTTAAAAATGGGCCTGATTTGACCCTCCAAAGAGCTATTCTCCCAAGACTGGTCAAACACGCAGCGCCAGAAGGAAACGTGTAGCTCCGACTTCAAATCGACGTTTGAGTGCCTTATTGAAGTCAAAATTAATCCCATGATAGCTCATGGGAAATTTATATCCCTTGGCTACACAATGGACCTATCAAGAACTGAAAATGATCAATTATATCCCCTCAAAAACCAATTATCCCGAGACTGGCCAAAACGTGTAGAATGAGGGTGAAAAAATGAAGTGTGATCTTGCAAGAAACGTTTGGAGGTCTTACTCAATTCCAAATGGAGCTCATGATAGCTCATTAGAAATATATTTCTATCTAATTATCATGTGACTCATCAAGAAAGTCATTTGGAAAATCCAGCTAGGAGAAAAATGGATGTTCCCGAGGTCACTCCATAAGTGTAGCAACTCTCTTGTAGCAACTGTATTTTTGACATTTCTCCAAAACCATAACACCTGCGTAAAACCTAAAGGAGGTTTTTCATCCTTGGACTATTAGGGATAAAAAAATCTCTCACTTTTGAAAAATTCATCTCTGTTTGGTTGGAAACATACTTTGAAGAAAAATTGGCCCTATGTGTGGCAAATGATTTGTCCCTTGGAATGACTTCTTCAAAAATGATGGAGACATGATGTTTATGTTTTGGAATGGCCTCATTCTTTCTAAAATGACCTCCCTTAGGCCTCCTCTGCTCAGATGTCTCTGATTCCATAGCCAACCCTAGCTTAGTGGGAGAGGAAATTAGGGTTTAGTGTAGGCAAAACAGGGGATTTGTGAAATTTATAGGAATGAAGGGAAATAAAGGGAATAGGGGGCTTCTAAATTCTTAGGAAAATTTTGGGTTGTAGGTAGGGATGTTAGGAAGTAAGGGAAACTAGAATTTTAAGGATTGAGTGAGGGGAAGGGGTCCAAAAGGTCGAAACACATGCCTAGTCTAGAAAAGTGTCAAAAGTGTAGCAATAGGCTAGGGTTTGTAGAAAAATGATGATTTTGAGGGATAAGAGTGATAGGAGTGATGGAAAGTGTTTAGGAAGGTATATTAAGGATAGAAGAAGGCGCAAGAGAATCAGGATACAAGTTTTGTTGATGATTTAACCATGGAGTTCATGAAACCAATAAAAATTTCCTCAAAACCCTGGGAGAAGGAAATGAGAGGAATGGGCATGGGAAAATGTCAAGGGAGGTAGATGGAGTGCAGGTGAGTGAGGTTTTTTTACTAGGGCTACTATTAGTGAGTAAATTGTTGAATGAGGACCTAGGTGGAATGACAAAAATTTCTGAGCGAGACCCTAATATGAATATGAAAAGAGGAGTTTTGATCACTGATGGTAGTATGCAAATACTAACACTAACAGGCCATTTCACCTCTGATACGTGTATATTGATTTAATTGCTTTTTCATATATCATGCCACCTTTATGGATTGGTTGCCTACATTTATGAATTACCAATTATTTCTCTTGTTTTTCACATGCTTGGCAGACATGGATGCCCTTTCTCATTGGAGGGGGGATGATCTGCATATGAACCCACACAATTATTATGGATAATTGTGTGATAATAATTAAATTTATTTCCGGGTAAAGGACTGCATGATGATTATGTATTTGTAATAATTATTAAAGTATTTCTTATTGGAGAAAGTACGATAACCATTATGGATGGCATGCAGATTGATTATGAGCCTGTGTCAAATATTGATGACGAGACAAATGACTTGACTGTATATGATGTTAATTCCCAAAACAATGTCTTTTTCCTGTTAATTGCTTTAATATTCTTTGCTACTGTTATAAACTGTGAAAGTGCAAGAGAAGTGCATCTGAGTGAGCCATTCACAGGAAAACAGCATCCATGGGAGGTAGAGCTATCCAAAATGAACCCACAGTGCTCATGGTATCTGACCAAGCTCGTGCAATTCTCGAGTGCACTTGCTAGCTGCAATATCTTAATAAATTGCACGGATTTCATGAAGAGATGACCCTGAAATTCCTGTAGAAATTGTAGAATGGAAACACCACAGTAAGAGGCAAGGACATAACGGTCTCTGAAGTAGTCATAGCCGAAGTCATTAGACTTCCTTCTAAGGGAAAAAATTGGACAGACAAACACGTCCTTCTGTAAAATGCAGTCGCAGTGTTGCAGGGACTACGTGAGAAATTGGTGCGAATAGGGAAAGGGAGTCACCCTTCAGTGTTAAGACAACCATCGCAGGAATTGAAAGGCATTGTGCAACGATACATCACATGCAATGGTCATCAAGATGTGGTAAAACCCGACCAACTCAAATTGTTAGCCATCCTAAAACAGAAAATTTCAGTTAATTTGTCGTTTTATTTGAATTCCCTATTTCATGATGTCATTCGTCGAGTTAGGAAAGATAAGGACCCACACACAGTCATCAGACATCATGGAACGATCAAATGGTTATCATGCATGGACTGGCCTAGCAGCAGCTAACCTGGGACAATATTGTAAATCCTACTCTAGCCTCACCTCTAGAAAACCCAGCAACAGAACAACAAGGGCCAAGAACCCCAGGTCTGAGAAGGACACTGAAAAGGAAGAATTCTTCAGTGCCCTTCAACCCAGCAAAACGTAGTCGCTCTGTACGGGTGAAGTCCCAACGACATACCCCAACTCAAACAAATGAGTTCGGGCCATCTCACACACCACCTCCAAGTTTGCAAAATGCCTTTTGCAATACTATGAGGAAGAGGTGGCCATGGTATTGGAAACATGGGGATATTTGGTGAGGGAAGAGAACAATATGAGAATGTTGAAAGACAAAATTGTACCCCCAACCAGTCTACCTCTACTGACAGCCCTAGTTATGATCAAACCCTGCCATTTACTGATTTCTTGGAAGAACATAGTGAACTCGTACCTCCTATGGAAAACCCCTTGAAGCTAAGGTGCATGAAGGGGAAGCCATTAGAGAAGAAAATTAGACAATAGATACTGGTCCATTGGACCCCCCAGCTGAAGAAAATCCTGTAGATGAAACCCTGGGAGATGAAAATCATCCAGGAAATACTATTTTTTTAAGTCCCGTGAGGATGAGGCCTACCCAGAAGAAAACCCTGAGAACGATAATTGCTCAAGAGACACCATTTTATTGGGGTCTCCTGAGAGAGAAATTCATGATGAAGAAGAGTTAGAAGTGAATCTCCATCAAGAGATATAGTTCCAATTGAAACCCTCCCTTATGCTGACACAATACCACCTGAGCATGAACTTGAGGAAAATGCAATTGCACCACCGCCAGTTGGAAGTCCTAGAATAAAGAAGACCTACTAGGATAGTCTCAAAAAAATACTTTAAAAGTATAGAAAACAGAAGAGAATAATTGGGCAACTAAGACAATGGTTAAACGAAGCAATCAGAGCCAGAAAATTGAAAGCAGAAATGGAGACCACAGGGACACAGACAAAACATTGTTCTAGAAAAGATGCTAAAACCCAAACTAAGATTATTTTGGTCTGTTCAAAGGAAACTTAGACAGAGACATGCCTTGTAGAAGACATTGAAATGCAGACTGAAGACCCTTGTGTTTGCTCATAGGAGACCCAAACAGACTACCCTACTGTGAACAATGTATTTCAAACTGATGCTGAAGAAAGCATCCCAATTGGATTTTGCATAATTCAAGAAGCAGTCGAGGTTGCTATCCAAACTGAGCCTATGGAGACATGAGATCATGAAACCCAAATAGGGGAGACACCTGCTTACATTCCCTTAGTAATGGAGGCATTTATTAGGAGACTGCAGAATGAACTACTGAAGGCTCAACAGGAATTAACTCAACACAAAGAGGAAGTAGTGCCCCTACATATACATCAAGAATTAAGGAAAAAGTTTGAGGCACTCACAACTATTGAGGAAGAGACCTTCGCTCAGTACAAGGCTGAGTAGAAAAAGGTTGAGAAAGCACAGGACAAATTAAAAAAGGCTAAAGAGCAATTGGAGACCGTCTGCTCTCTTTATTCAGACACCTTGCCATACCGAGCTCCTGCTACAAACTATGCATTATTCCTCTTGGAAAGGTACCTCCTGTTGAAAATCAAAGTTGTTAAGGCTGGAAATTCTGTGGAAATCAAAACTACCCCGGACTTTGTCAAGTGCTTCAGAGAACAGAATGAGCAAGTACAACGCCTCCTATGTGAACTTTACATGCACAATTTCTTTTTGGATGATGACAGAGACAGAAACCCTGGGCTCTTTATAGGGGATGCCCAACTCCAGGCATTTCTTTCTTTTGCTACTAACCAACTCAAGTGGGCCAAGGTTCACAATAATTTTAGAAAGCACGAATATGGCATCGACCTATGGGTTAGGGGGGAACCTACAAAACCCCTGCATCTCTTTGTCAGGCACAAGCAATTTATGAAGCGAGCTGGTTTTGTGGGCCAATTAGGGCCATTCCACGTAGATATTATACAAGATGGGAAGGAGTACTCCCAAGAGATCAAGAAAGAAGCCTTGTCTACAGCCAGACAAAGGTGGGAAGTCTTCAGAAATATTGTTAGAAATCGAGAACCATTTGGATACCAGAAATTTAAAGTTTCCTCCTCTCGTTTCCATAGATACAATAACATGGTCTTAACCATGGGGCCTAAATGGATAGGATGTCGATATATAACCCCAATCATATGGTATCCTCCAAATAAGTACCGCGGTGACTACAACTTGAAGGATCAAGAAGTAAACCAGGCTTTCGTTGTACTTAAGAAAAACAATGGCTTCATAGTTTATAAGAAGGAGGTATATCCTGCATATTCCCTAACTCAGCTGCACCTAAACCATTTAATTTCATGAGGACATGCAACAAGGTAAGATGGGGAGTATGTTGGGTCAAGAAAAAGGTATATTTTCTCCTTGGTAATAGCTTTATTTAGCATTCATCCTCACATGATTATCTTTTTTTATTAATAAAAGTAGAGGAAATAACAGCTAAAGTTGGGTAAAATTAATCAGTAACAAATTAGATGAATCTAAGCACGAAAAACTAACTTTTACTATCTTTATGTGCAGAAGACATGAATTGAACAATAGCAGTTCAATCGACAAAACAATAGCATCTCATAAAGGGAAAAGAAAACATTGGAGGAAAGGCGGGACAACGGAAGACAAGGCAGACCGATGCTATTTTATGATGGAATCAAATCGAGTATTGCTATTTTATCTATTTACTTTTCTAATTGTTATATATAAGGCCAAAAGGAAAAATGCATGACTAGTTCAAAAATTCACAGTTTATAATTATTCTTTTGGACATATCATATTGTTACTTTGATGATGTTGTAACTCTGATATTCGTTTTAATGAAGAAGACTGCGTTTAAATCATAATTATATTATGAGTATCTCATAGCGAAGACTTCTAGCAACTCTGGGCCCAATCAAGAGAAGATCTACTACTTCGCCTATGCTATAATCTTTTCTATTTATTCTTTATTGTCTGTTAATGTTAAGTCAATATCGCTGTGATTATCATGAGGATTGTCGAGTCCGATTTGCTTTTGTTGTTCATTCGAGATTTAGATTTAGCTGTGTGTTATATATGAGTAATGTTTTTTATTGAATTGGTTATGAATTATATCGTTGTTCATTCTAAGTAATGTCATCATAGAGCTCTATCATGAGAGCCATGTAACATGTATACATCTCTAGTGGCCTCCTCTACCTACACTATGACGTAAGGGCTCCCACATTCTCTCTAGCATCCTAAAATAATGTATCATCTTCTCTAGTTCTCTTTTTCCCATATTCGAAAGATCCTGGTTGAGTGGGTGCCTCCTCTATGCCTCCTGTCTTCTCCATTACATGTGGTTACTCCACAACCTCCTAAATCTTATCCTGAGGCTCCTCCTTTATAGATAGAAGCTCCTGCTCCAGTGGGATACTCAACTCTCATTTCAAAGAGAATATCATAGCCTTGTCCTCATTAACATTGACATGTCTACACACCATTGTCATCCTCAGTGAAGGAAAATACACCCGATAATTATGTGGAGTTTCAATATATTCTACAAAACTCAAAACTATATTGTAGGCTCAAGTTTCTTCCTCGAATCGTTGGAGACATTACAATAAAATGAAGCTGCAAAAATTCTAAAATGAGACACATCATGCTTTATCCCACAAAAAGTTTCCTCTAGTGTGATCATACCATGTATTCTATGAGGAATCTGGTTCTGAAAGTAGATTGCGGTGTTTCATGCTTTTTCCCATAGATATAATGGAAACCCCTAGTCATGCAACGTGGCTCTTGTTTCTCCCACTATTCTTTTATTCTTCCTTTCAGCTGCCCCATTTTGTTGTGGGTTATGGGGTTCTATCAGCTCTCTTTGAATACCTTCTTTGGCACATAAATCCTTGAAGGCATGTGAAACAAATTCACCACCATTATCGCTCCTAAGATCCTCCACCTTCTTCCCAGTCTCCTTCTCAACCAATGCTTTGAATTCAACAAATTTTGAGAAAAATTCATCCTTCTTCTGCTTAAAAAGGTCCAACATTTTCTAGAGAAATCATCAATAAAATAACATAGTACTTATGTTTTTTTGTGGAGGTTTTAGAAAAGGGTCCATAAACATCATAATGGACTCAATCCAAATTTGCATCTACTCTGCTATGTTGGTCATGGAAGGTTGATTTGACATATTTCCCCAATGTGCAACCCTTGTAAACATCATGCTAGTTAAGGGATCCTTTAGGGAGGCTGGTGGTAATTTGCTGCATGATTTTTAAGGCACCATGGTGTAGATGACCCAATATCCTATGCCAAAGTTCTCCATCATCTTGAATTTGTTTCAGCCTTAATACTCAATGAAGTGAAATCTCCCACCTCAAGTTTGTATAGGTTCTTCACTCGAACCTCGATCTACTTCACTTGTCGAGTAGCTTTGTGTCTCAGAAAGGCTTTGCATTAACTGAAAATAACATCATAGCGTCTATCCTCCAATACTGCTACAAATATCAAGTTCTTCTTCAACCTAAGTACAAATATAACATCTTTGAGGCGAAGAGGGAATGCGTTCTTCCTCTCAAAGGTGGCAGTACCAATTCCTGTAGCATTGTACCTTCCATCATCCCCCATTTTGATATGAGTCTGGAGATCCTTCTCCTCTAGGCCACTGAAAAACTCCTTGCACCTTGTTATATGGAACGAGGCACCATAATCAAGGTACCACACACTCCCCTTAATAGTGGTGGCCATGCATGCTATCAAGGTGAAGTATAATTCAAATTGTGAAGCTAGTGCTTCACCTCCTGCTTTTCTTGAATTCTTCTTGTTAGACTTATTTTACAAAAATTTTATCGCATAGTGCCCGTATTCGTGGTAGTGGAAGCATTTTATGTTAATCAAGTCTTTATTCTTTCCATTATATTGGCTAGATTCAGGTTTGCTTTGGGTCTTCTTTCCTTTGCTATTCTTCCCCTTTCCAACAAAGGAAAAATTTTCTTCATCCTTTTCTTTGAATGATGTTCCATGTCTGTTATTTCTCCAGAACTCTTCGTGAACCATACCGGACCACAACCTTTTCCAATTCGATATTTTTCCCTTCCATTTACATAGTCCTAGTAGCTGTGCCGAGATTTTGGGAGGCCTAGAAGAGTTAGGCTTACCAGGTCATCTTTTACAACATTCACCTCAACCCCTCCAAGCTCATCCCAAACTTATGTAAATCTGGAGAGATACTGCAGAATAGTATCGTTCTTCTGCATCTTAATGTTTCGAAGTTTGTCTTTTAGGGCCGATTTTCTATGGTCACTATTATTTTCGAATAACTCAGTCAGTGTCTTCCACATAGAAAATGGTGTCTCTTTTCCATGGATATTTGGGACAACTTGGTCTCTCACACCTTCGAGAAGAATGATCATGGCCTTTGCAACATCCTTCTTCCATTAGGGTAATTGTTGTGCATCATATTGTTGGGGTTTCACAATGTTAGTTTAACCATATTCTAACACAAAATTATCATCAAGCACTTCTTTCATTCGATCCTTCTAGACTATGAAATTCAAGCTACAATATAGAGCATACTCCAATCTCAGTCCGTTGAAAGACATTCTACCAATATTAAAGAAAACTTGTTGCACTTAAGCTGCTAATTCGAAACTCCAGAGAGACAAGTTCAAAATACTAGTTCTAATTTGATTTTAGGGCTCTGATACCATGTAGAAATTTGATAGAAATTACAACTTCTCAATATTTCAAAACGAAAACAAGAGACACAATTCTACTACACTGATTTGCAAATTGTAAATCACAATTTAGAAAAACATGCATAGACATGCAATAAGAAAAACCAAAAATACACAGTGATTTATAGGGGAACCTAACTTCGAAAAACCCCTCTAGCCTTTTTGCATTAATTAGTTGAATAGAGAAACTATTACAATTGCATGCTCCATATCTAAGCACAACATGTAGAAGAATAATTGTTCGCTCTACTAAATGAGAAACTTTGGCCAACACTTAGACAATTATTTGCTCATCTAGTCTCTTATTTCCTTGTGCAATCCTTGAGGAAATTATCTCCTAAAAGATAGGAATTTCCTCCCATTTCCTTGCGCAATTCCCAATGTTTGATCTCCTGACTCATGCAACACATGTACACTCAAACTAGTATACCGCTCATGTTACACTACCTTGTCATCTCTACTTCAGCTAAGGAATTTGAATCCTATGCATGTATTAGCTATTTTGGGTTGATTGATCAGTTAACTAATAGATATCTGAGTTAGATTTTTGTCCCATTGCACAACTAACCTTCAACTGACTCTATCAATAGTTAGAGGTCATTTAACTGAATACAACTGAAAATAATTAAACTAGATTGCTAAAATTTAGCAATCAACACATGCATAACTGAAATCTGAGCCCCTAACTCAAATGTATTGAGATAACTAAGTGATAAGAGGCATGTCACACTAGTTAACTGCCTCCAAGTTGTCCTACTAATGTGGAACTTCAATTTACTCAATTTGATTAAGGCTAGATTCAAATTGAGCCTTTCTTGCTACATTTTTTCAATGCTCCCTCTTAGGAAGAAAGGAATTTTTACAGCACCCCTATTGTACACCTATGGAATTCAAATTTACCTCTTGACAATTCCTTTGTCAAAAAGTCATCATCTTGCTCCTTAGTTGGAATGTACTATAGCAACATAATTCTCCTCTACACACCGTCCCGC
Source organism: Pinus taeda (assembly GCA_000404065.3). Taxonomy (NCBI): domain Eukaryota; kingdom Viridiplantae; phylum Streptophyta; class Pinopsida; order Pinales; family Pinaceae; genus Pinus; species Pinus taeda. The sequence goes on from APFE030687592.1 coordinate 37,454, forward strand.
AAATGATGATACTAGATATCAATGTGCTTGGACCTATCATGAAATACTGGATTCTCATATAGCTTAATGCAACTATGATTATCACAATATAACACTGTCAGATCCATATCCTTATTGAAAATACCCACAAGTATTTTCTTCATCCATATGGCCTCACATGATGCTTAACTTGTATTAAAGTTTATTTCACGAATTTTGCATCTTTAATATAATTTGCAGACTAGCCAAGTTCTAATATCATTATGCATAATGTATCTGTGATTCAATTATTAGTTAGGAACTAAGTTTTTATCAAGCACGTGTGACCATGAAGAGGCCCCCCTTGTGCTAGGATATATGACACTTATTCATAAGTTTTTCCTAGTGTAGTTTAGTTTGTTTTTCATAACTTAGTTTAAATGCTCTATTTTCTACAACATTGGAAATACTATGTTTTCCATAGCATAAGATATATACTATGTTTTCAATACATTTTTCAACTCAATAGCTTGAAAAATAACTTCAAAAATAATTCAAATTTATAATTAGTCAAGTGATTACTTAGGTTTATTTGCAGTGCTGTTATAGCTTCAAATCTCACTCTTGATGTTTGTGATGCTGCATTTATGGCCTAGGGCAACCCCTCCTTCCAGACCTAGTCCAAATACTTAAAAAACAGTGTTTTACTCCCTATACGCGACATTGCCCTGAGCTAAACACGTGTGTACGGGGGTCTGAGTATACCCAACCCGCGTATATGTCTTAAAACACTTAAAAAAAATTTAAATTTCCTTAATTTCGGGCGAAAATCACGGGTTTTACCTATTGATTACCTATTAGTGCCTGTGGCCCAACTGTTCCCAACAAATTCCCAACTAAAAAACTACTTTGGGAGAAGTATAAAAAAAGCCTCAATGGGAAGGCCTAAGGGAGGAGAGAATAGAGAGAATTACTCTGTCGAGATTATCCCTGATTAGGTCTGAAGATCCCTATGCTTCCAGCACTTCCCCCACTACAGGAAACCCCTGTTTCCTTGAGTTATGATGTTATTCCATTAGTGGATATCCTTGTGTGAGTCATGGAAGGAGCTTGTTGAAGACTTCGGAGTAGAAGGATCCGGAGGACGGTTCTGCTTGGAGCCAACGAGAGGAAGGTTCAGGTGAAATAATTTCTTGCTATTTTTAGTTATCTTCAATAAAGAAACATTTGTCTCGTTCCCAAAAAACAATCCTCTTTATGCTTATGATGTCTTTATGATGGTTTGTATATGAATAGTTGTTTTTATATATAACTAACCACCTTTCAATAAGTTATGAAGTTGAATCTTGTATGATGCTTTGTCTATATATGGCTATGTTTCTTTGAATTGGTTGTTTTGCAGGTTCAAGGATTGAGAGGAACTCTAAGAGGGTTTGGACCCTGGTTGGATCTACCCGAACGAAGGACCCCTAGGTGCACCTCTCTTCATGTAGTTAGTTTATTTAAGCATCATGGCTGTCTGGAATGCTTGTTGTTTGTTGTAGATAACCCCCGCTCTACTAGGGTGTTGACCCAAAACCCTAGGGGATATAATCCCTCAACAAGTGTGCTTTAAATGAATTTCAATTTCAATAGTGTGGCTTTTAATTCCTTTTTGTGTGTCAATATGATATTGTTAACCATATGGAACTTCTAATTGAATAAAAATCAAATATTTTAAAGCTACAAATGATTATATTCAAAGGTTTTTAAGAAAAAAATTTGTTGAAATTAGATGCATTACCTACATGGAAAAGAGCATCTATAAATGGTTCGAAACCATGGTCATATTTAGATACATTAGATTTAATTACTTTCATAGAATAATATTTCTTTTAATTTTAATTTACGTTTGATAGAATTAGAAGCTAAGTCCTTGCATATATTTTTCTTTGTACTTCATAAGTTTATGAACTCAGATTAATAAGATTAAATTGTTATAAAATTCTAGTACAATTGAATTGACCGACACTAGGATGTAGGAGTTGCGACAGGAAGGAGGGTTAATTGGTCCAAAAAAATCAAAGGCCCACCTATTGAAGGGATATAGGACCATATGTGGCTATAATGGCATATTGTATGATTGTACCAATCTTCCCATATGTTGACAATGGTCACACTCTTCACATATTATGTAGAAATTTGATAGAAAGTTCAACTGCTCAAAATTTCAAACTGAAAAACAAGAGACACAATTCTACTCTACTGATTTGCAGAATGTAAATCACAATTTAGAACAACATGCATAGATATGCAATAATAAAAACCACAAATACATAGTGATTTCTAGGGAAACCCAAGTAGGAAAAACTCCTCAAGCCTCTTTGAATTAATCAATCGAATAGAGAAACTATTACAATTACATGCTCCATATCTGAGCACAACCTACAAAGAATAATTATTCTCTCTAGTGAATGAGAAATTTTGGCCAACATTTAGCCAATTATCTTCTCATCTAGCCTCCTTTTTCCTTGTGCAATCATTGAGGAAATTATCTCTTAAACAGTAGGAATTTCCTCCTATTTTCTTGCAAAATTACCAAGGATTGATCTTCTGACTCATGCAACACTTGTACACTCAAGCTAGTATACATCTCATGTTACACTACCTTGTCATTCCCACTTCAATTGAAGAATTTGAATTCTAAGCATGCATTAGATATTTTTGGCTGATTGATTAGTTAATTGATAGATCTCTGAGTTAGATTTTTGTCCCACTACATAATTGACCTTTAATTGACCCTATCAATAGTTAGAGTTCAATTAACTAAATACAACTAAAAATAACTGAACTAGATTGCTAAAATTTAGCAATCAACACATGCATAACTAAACTCCAAGCCCCTAACTCTAATTTACTGAGATAACTAAGTGACAAGATCCATGTCACACTAGATAACTGCCTCCAAGTTTTCCTTCTAATGTGGAAATTCAATTTACTCAATTTGGCTAGGGCTAAAGTCAAATTGAGCCTTTCTTCCTACATTTTTTCAACACTTCGTCTTAGCAAGAAAGGAATTTTTTCACCACCCCTATCCTGCGCCTATGGAATTCGAATTTACCTCTTGATAATTCCTTTCTCAAAATGTCAGCATCTTTCTCCTCAGTTGGAATGTACTATAGAAACATAATTCTCCTCTGCACACAGTTCTGCAAATGATGATATCGAATATCAATGTGGTTGGACCTATCATGAAATACCGGATTCTCATAAAGCTTAATGAAACTCTAATTATCACAATATATCATTGTCAGATCCATCTCCTGAGTGAAAAGAACCACAAGTATTTTCATCATCCATATGGCCTCACATGATGCTTGACTTGCAGCCATGTATTCAAGCTCTGCTGAGTTGAGTGCCACAGAACTTTCCTTCCTTCTATACCAGGAAATAGTTGCAGACCCAACGTTGAATATATCACCTTAAGTACTTTTCATGTCTAATGGACTCCCTACCCAGTATGCATCGATGAATCCTTGGAGCTTCACTCCCTCTGTCCTCTTGTGCCATAATCCATACTCAATAGTGCCTCTGAGGTATCATAACACATGATTAGTTTCCTTCCAATACAACTTGGTATGCCTCATCATATCTTGACTAAGTTGGTTTACTTCATATCACATGTCATGTCTTGTGTTCATAAGATACATCAAATACCCCACAAGATGCTTATAAATGGTATCATCAACCTCTTCACCTAATGTAGCATTCTCCTTCCCCCAGTTTGTAGCTAGAGGTGTGTCCAAAGGCTTACAATTTTCCATGTGAAATCTCTGAATTATTTCAAAGGCATACTTCCCCTAAGACACAAACAATTCACCATCACTTTTCCATACTTCCATCCTGAGGAACTAATGCATTAACCCCATGTCTTTCATCTAAAATTCCCTTGCAAGAGTGTATTAGTTTCTAATCGCCTGTCAATATTAAATCATAAACATACAAAACAAGAATAAGCAACTTACCATCTACCACAATGTGATAGAGATTCGCATCTACTTCAGTTTTGGTGAAGCCCAATCCACTAAGATAATTGTCGATCTGAGTGTACCATACTCAGGGCACATGTTTGAGACCATACAATTCTCTCTTGCGTTTGCACACATGTGAATCCCAATCATATGTCTCAAATCCTTCTAGTGTCTCCATCTAAATTTCCTCCTCAAAAACCCCATTGAGAAAGGCATTGTTCACATCCATCTAGTGGGTTTTCCACCCCATCTGCACAGTCAATGATGGAATGGACCTGATTGAGGAATATCTTGCAATTGGTGCAAAACTTTCTTCATAGTCCACTCCCACTACCTGAGATACTCCTTTGGCCACAAATATGGCAGTGTACTTCTCAATGCTCCCATCTGCATCATGATTCACTTTGTAGATCCATATGGAACCAACTATTGATTTCCCTTTTCATCTCGACACAACCTCCCATACATTTTTCTTCATGACGGATTCATATTCTTCCACCATGGCATCAACCCAATTAGTTTGAGAAACCACTTCCTCAAATGAAGAAGCCTTCGACTTAATGATATTTGTCATGAGATAAATGTAACTAGTTTATATCTCTAGTCACCTCCTCTTCCTTCACTATGATGTAGGGGCTCCCACATTCTCCCTAGCATCCTGCAAAAAATTACCAGCTTCTCTAATTCTCTTTCTCCCCTCTCTGAAAGATTATGGTTGAGTGGGTGCCTCCACTTTGCCTCTTGTCTTCTGCGCTACATGTGGCTACTCCACAGCCTCCTAAAGCTCATATTGAGGCTCCTCCTTTGGAGCTAGAAGCTCCTTCTCTAGTGGGATACTCAAATCTCATTCTAGAGAGAATTTCATAGCCTTTTCCTCATTAGACTTGACATCTCTCCTCACCACTGTCATCCTCAGTGAAGGAAAATGCACCCGGTAATTGTGTAGAGTTTCAGTATATCCTACAAAAAATCCCAACTCTATTGTAGGCTCAAGCTTCTTCCTCGAATCCTTGGAGACATGACAATAAATTGAAGCTCCAAAAATTATGAAATGAGACACATCATGCTTTCTCCCAAAGAAATTTTTCTCTAGTGTGATCATACCAAGTATTCTATGAGGACTTCATTTTTTCAAGTAGATTGTGGTGTTGCATGCTTCTACCCATAGATGTAATGGTAGCCCTAATCATCCAACATGGCTCTTGTTGTTCCCACTATGCTTCTTTTCTTCCTTTCATCTACTCCATTATGTTTTGGGTCATGGTGTGTTATCAACTCTCTTCGAATACCTTCTTTGGCACATAAATCCTTGAAGGCATGTGAAACAAATTCACCTTCATTGTCACTCCTAAGAGCCTTCACCTTCTTCCCAATATCCTTCTCAACCAATGCTTTGAATTCAAAAAATTTTGAGAAAACTTCATCCTTCTTCCGCATCCAACACTTTCTAGAGAAATCATCAATAAAAAATAACATAATACTTATGTTTTATTGTGGAGGATGTAGAAAAGGGTCCACAAACATAAGAGTGGACTCACTCCAAGATTGCATCTACTCTACTATCTCAGTCATGGAAGGTGGATTTGACATATTTCCCCAATGTGCAACTCTTGTAGAAATCCTGCTAGTCAAGGGAGCCTTTAGGGAGACTGGTGGTAATTTGTTGCATGACTTTTAAGGAACCATGGTGTAGATGACCTAATCTCCTATACCAAAGTTCTCCAACATCTCGACTATGCACTATTTTATCCTTACTTCTCAATGCATTGAAATATCCCACCTCAAGTTTGTATAGGTTCTTCACTCGAACCCCGATCTACTTCACTTGCCCGATAGCTATGTGTCTCAGAAAGGCTTTCCCTTTACTGAAAATAACATCATATCCTTTATCCTCCAATACTGCTACAGAGATCAGGTTCTTCTTCATCCTAGGTACAAAGATAACATCTTTGTGGCCAACAGGGGAGGTTTTCTTCCTCTCAAAGGTGACAATACCAATTCCTGTAGCACTATACCTCCCATCATCCTCCATTTTGATATGCATTTTTTGGTCAATTTAGAGTGTCCGAAATTGCTGCATTTAATTGTCAATCTGGGATTCGTAAGCTGACGAAGTGCGGCGCACTATATGTGCAAGATAACCTATCTCTTATTTTTTTTTTTTTCTTTCTTTGGGGGTTTTTATCTTGGTTGGCTTCCTAATGTGAGAGTGAAATTCTATAAGATAAGTATGGATATAAATGTTCAAGGCAATGATGTTCTTTATAATGATTTCCCAAACTTCAAACTTCAAAAGGGTTTTAAAGCATGTAATGACAAAATTAATTCCTAAAAGAAAATGAAAATGTGCCACTATTCTAATCAAACAAACAATGAGCTATTGATCATGAAACCCAGTATCCTTGTTGCTGTCTAAATATAAAAGAAACTGTGCTCAAAGAAATCCAAGAATTGCAAACAAAGTAAAGCTAAAATCAAATTACATCAACTCATATTCTGACCCCTCACCATTCGTCTCGCTCTGGCTTTCGGAGCTAATCATAAACAACTTGAGCAATCTGATATCTAATTTGCAGGAAAATAAACTAATATCAAATTACACACTCATACTTCAATCCCTCACCATTAGACCCGCTATGGCTTTCGGAGGTAACTAAAAATGACATGAGCAGTTCAATAACTAACTTGCAGGAAAGTAAACTAATATCGAATTACACACTCATACTTCAATCCCTCACCATTAGACCCGCTATGACTTTCAGAGGTAACTGAAAATGACATGAGCAATTCAATAACTAACTTGCAGGAAAGTAAACTAATATCAAACTACACATTCATACTTCAATCCCTCATGAGGTGACTGATAATGACATGAGTAGTTTAATATCTAATCTAACTAATAAAGCAAATGTACAAAACTAAAATAAATAAAATAGTGCTGGAATTAAAAAACTAAGAAAAATAAATCAGTAGAAGGACAAGAATAATTCCATGTCATTAGTCATTGTAAAGCTATGTGCAAATGCCCGGGCTGCCTACTGTAATCTGGAACAAAGACACTGATTAGTTAACAACAGTATAAAGCATGAAAAATTATGGACAAAAGTAAAATGTGAATACCATAAGCAATGCTGTAACATCCCTCCCTTAATAATAAATAAATAATAATAAGAACTAATAAAAATAATACAAAAATAATAAAAAATAATAATA
>APFE030687592.1:66965-85294 GCA_000404065.3 Pinus taeda
TTTTGACATATTGTTTTGCATCTTTAAAGAGGGAAGGCCAAAAATATCCCAAAGAAAGGATTTTATAGGTTGTCCTTTTGTCAGAAAAGTGTCCACCACATGGTTCATCATGACATGCCTTGAGAATATTAGGCATTTCATCTTCCCTAACACATCTTATGATCAATACATATGGCCCTATTCTAAACAATTCATTAGAAATCCATGAATATTTTGAACTCTCCTGAATAATTTTTCTTCTTTCACTAGGAAATAGATGTGGAGGTAGTTTCCCTGTAACCAAATAGTTAGCAATATCTACATACCAAGGGGTTTTAGTAGTTACTGCAAATAAATATTCATCAGGAAACTTATCCTCTACAGGAGAATATTCTTTAGTATTTTGAATCCTAGACAAGAAATCAGCTACTGTATTTTGTTTCCCTGGTCTATCCAATATAGTAATATTGAATTCCTGTAAAAGTAAGAGCCATCTTGTAACTCTGCCATTAGTAACAGGTTTTTTCATTAAATATCTAATCTCAGAATGATCAGTATGGATAAAAGTTTCATAGCCTATTATATAATGTCTAAACTTATTGATTGCATGAATAACAACTAAGAACTCTTTTTCAGTCACAGTGTAATTCAACTCAGTGGGAGTTAAATTTTTACTGGTATAGTAAATGGCATAAGGAACTAAATCCTTTTGAAAGAACACATCTCCTAGAGTTGTATCTGAAGCATCTGTAGAAATATGGAAAGGGAGTTTCCAATTTGGTCCTCTCAAGATAGGGGCTTTAGATATTCTTGTTTTCAAAGTTTCAAAGGCTGTTTGACAATCCGGATCCCATTTGAATTTGCAGTATTTTGTAAGCAGTTTGAAGAGTGGAGATGCTATTTTAGTGAAGTTTTCTATAAATCTTCTATAGTATCTAGTAAATCCTAGAAAGCTTCTAACATCTCTTTGACAACTTGGAATAGGCAACTTGGAGATGAATTCAACTTTTGATCTATCAACCTTAATCCCATCTCCTGAAATATGATGCCCCAAAACAATACCTTTAGTAAACATCATAAAGCATTTTTCATGGCTTAATGAAAGGTTTGTTTCTTTACATCTTACAAGTACTTTTTACAAATTTTGTAATGCCTCCTCAAATGAATTACCATAAATTGTAAAATCATCCATATAAACCTCTACACAATCATGTATTAGATCAGAAAAAATTCCTAGTACTGCTCTTTGGAATGTTGCGGGTGCATTACATAACCCAAAAGGAAGCACTTGATAGGAAAAAGTTCCCCATGGACAGGTAAATGTGGTCTTATCTTGATCTTCAGGTGCTACTTGAATTTGATTATAGCCACTAAAACCATCCAAAAATGAAAAGTACTTTTGGCCTGCTAATGTATCTAATACTTGATCGATAAAAGGCAAAGGAAAGTGATCCTTCAAAGTTGCTTTAGTCAATTCCCTGTAATCAATGCATACCCTCCATTTACCATTCTTTTTAGATAATATAACCAAAGGAGAAACCCATCGGCTATCTGAAATTGGATAAATGAAGTTTACATTGAGTAGTTTCCGGAGCTCTTCTTTCACTATCTCCCTAAGATTTGGATTCATCCTTCTTTGAGGTTGTCTAATTGGTCTACTGTTTTCCTCAATGTAGATATGGTCGATCCAAGTCTTAGGATCAATACCTTTCATATCTGTATACTCCCATGCAAATGCAGTAGAATGTTTTTGTAAGATTTTGGTTAGTTCTTCCTGTTGTGACTTTTCCAAATTTTTGTTGATATTTAATGTTTTACCTGGAAAAATCTCAATGGCAGAACTACGAAACTCTTCCATAGAGTAAAGAGACATTTGTCTTGATGATAAATATTCAATGTCAGATTCCAATTGAAACTGTGTGGGGTCATATTCTGAAGATGTCTGAAAATTTTCTAATGTGTTCAAAATTTGACTATCCTCACTGATTTCAGAAATGGTAAAGACAGGTTGTATAGCGTCCTCATCATCGACCCATTCATTATCTCTTACTTCTGTGATTGCTTTTGCTGGATGATACAAATTAAATTTCTTTGTCGAATTTCCATTAGAAATGTACATATCCCCAGATCTACAACTAATGAAAGCATCAGCTATGACTAGCCAAGGTCTTCCTACGATAAGTGGGTGCCCTCCTAGATTACTCTTGGGAGTAAAAATAATAAAATCTACTGGATACTCCCAAGAATCTAAGGAGACTGAAATATCTTCTAATACACCATCTGGTTTGATAATTGATCGATCTGCAAGTTGCAGTAAAGTAGGTATAAAAAGGATATTAGGAAGTTTAAGCTGTTCCATAGCCTGCCTACTCATAATGTTGATAGCGGCCCCTAAGTCAATCAATGTATTTGGAATTTCTATCCCATTTATATGTGTTTTGACAATTGGACTACTTGGATCTACATACTTCTGCATGGTAATTTTTCCCATCATGATATCTGCAATTTTTCCTACCAGGTGGATTCTTCTTGTATCTCTTGGTTTCCTTCCTGGTCTTTTGAGACTCAACTCCTTTATTGTTTTTGCTAGAATAGGAATCTCTCTAATTGCTTCTAGCAAGGGAATTTTGATATAGACATTCTTTAATTCATATAGAAAATCATAGTTAGGTAACAAGATTTGTTTTTCCACCCCTTTATCAATTTGTAATCTTTCAGGGAAAGGAGGTGTGGATGAAGATGCAAGTTGCTCAACTATAGGAGTTGTGGGGGTTAACTTTTCTTTCCTATTTTAAATGTTTGGGTTTTGAGAGATGCTTCCTCAGAACTTATCGACTTTGAGAGAGTCCTCCTTAGAGGTGTCTTGCTCTTGAACATCTATAGAAGGTTTTTCTAAAACTCTACCAGACCTGAGTTGTACACCATTGAGAGGAACAATCATATAGGTAGGAAATTGTTGTCCTTCTATCATGTAAGTATTCTGAGGATTTTTATTGTTAGGATTTGGCAATGGCTGAGCTGGAAGTTGATTTGTCTTCTGTTGAAACGGGAGCATGAGTTGAGGATTTGGATTTTGTTGAGGAGGTTGTTGTTGAGGAAATGGCAATGAAAGTTGTGGACTTTGATTTGGAAGCTGTGGAGTTTGTTGAAAAGATGGAGGAAATTGATAAAATTGAGCAAATCTCCCATAAGGATTTTGCATACCTTGTACCCATGCTTGATATGGATTTTGAGGTTGGGGCTAAGGTTGTTGCCAAGGATTCCAATTTGGTGGGGGTTGAAAATTCAGAGGGTTGTTGAACCCTTGAGTTTGTTGCCCTGCCAAGGTCTTCTTGCAACGAAACAGAGAGATTCTACTGAAGTTGGATGTTCTTGAAACACAAATTTGAGTCCAGGAATTGAAGGACAATCCTTGGTCTCATGATTCTCTGAGCAAATCATACATGTTTCTACAACTTTTGCATCCAAGGGGCATTCCCTTAGAGCATGTTTCTTCCTACATTTCAGACAAAATATGGCTAGAGCATCAGTTTTTTCTTTCTGCTTGTTTTGAATTTTAAGGATGTCTAGTTGTTCACTAAGGATCCCCAAGATATCAGTTTTGAATTCATCAAGCATATTTCCAATTTCTGCCCTACTTACTGACCCAGTTGCAGATTTGTTTTCCCTAATGAGAGAAGGATCTCTAGGCCCTTTTCCTGTCTTAGATTTTCCTCTCGAGAGATGGACACATAGTTCTGCTATGTCATGAAGTGGAAGTTGAGAAATGTCTCCTTTCCCCATCATGTTTAAAATATCTATCCATTCATCTCAGATGGCTTTCAATGTTTCCTCATCTAAGTTGCTCATCTTTGCTCTCTTTAAGTTGTATTGAAATATTTCAAGTAAATCCTCCAAGTTTTCATCTTCTTTTGTACCATTTTGAATACCTCATCCTTGTGATTGGTGGGCATGCAATAGTCCAGGTATCTATCCAAAAATGTTTGTTTCATATCATTCCAAGTCCTAATAGATTGGGTGACTAATCCCATGAACCATTTCAAAGTGGCTCCCTTCAATGTTGAAGGAAACAGTTTGAGTTTTTGAGAGTCTTCCATATAGTCATAGGTTCGGCACACGACTTCAAACTCAAACAGAAATGTTTCAGGATCCTCACTTCGCAATCCATAAAATTTGGGGAGGACAGATGGTGAGATGTTTTTCATCGTTGTATGAGTTTCCTCATCAACTATAGGGAATCCAAACGAGTTGTATCCTTCCCTATTTCTTCCATTATTACCTCCACCTCCACCATTTTTGCCTCCATTATTTCCTCCTCCTCTACCTCTGAATCCATCTACTACTTCCTCTGTCATGATAGTTTCTTTAGAGTCCTCAGAGTCCTCTAGTTCTTCTATCAAGGGAGGATGAGACGGAGTTTCTTCCTTTTCTTCTTCAGGTGATTCTACTTCTTTAATTACAATATGCTCTCCTGTAGAAGTAAAGGGTCTTCTTCTAAATGAGATTTGGTAGATGGTGTAGGAGAATCCTCTAATTCAGCTGCTCCTTGAATTCCAGGAATCTTAAGGCTAGGGGTAGATGGTGGTGAATCTTGTTTATGCCTTGAAGAAGATGGAGTTGTGAAAATCGAACTCTTGGCTCTAGCTATAAACCTTCCCCTAGAATCTCTTGCTCTATTGGATGTCAATTTTTTTATTTTTTTATTTTTAAGTTGGCTAATAATTTCTCTTTCTGATCTTCCAGGTCACACTAGGTGCAAGAAGAGAGCATACTTAAGAAATTATTGAACCAATAACTCTCTTTTCTGATCCTCCGGATCACACTAGGTGTAAGAGGAGAGCATACTTCAAGAAGTTATCAATTTTTCCCTTCTTTTTCTTGTCTTTTTTTTAAGAAATTGGCTACCTAGTTACACTTCCCCGGCAATGGCGCCAAAATGTTTGGTCAATTTAGAGTGTCATAAATTGCTGCATTTAATTGCCAATCTGGGATTGGTAAGTTGATGAAGTGCGGCGCACTATATGTGCAAGGTAACCTATCTCTTACTTTTTGTCGTTTTTGGTTTTTTTTTTTTTTTTTCTTTGGCGGCTTTTATCTTGGTTGGCTTCCTAATGTGAGAGGGAAATTCTATAAGATAAGTGTGGATATAAATGTTCAAGGCAATGATGTCCTTTATAATGATTTCCCAAACTTCAAACTTCAAAAGGGTTTTAAAGCATGTAATGAAAAAATTAATTCCTAAAAGAAAATGAAAATGTGCCACTATTCTAATCAAACAAACAGTGAGCTATTGATCATGAAACCCAGTATCCTTGCTGCTGTCTAAATATAAAAGAAACCGTGCTCAAAGAAATCCAAGAATTCCAGACAAAGTAAAGCTAAAATCAAATTACATCAACTCATATTTTGACCCTTCACCATTCGTCTCGCTCTGGCTTTCGGAGGTAATCATAAACAACTTGAGCAATCTGATATCTAATTTGCAGGAAAATAAACTAATATTAAATTACACACTCATACTTCAATCCCTCACCATTAGACCCGCTATGGCTTTCAGAGGTAACTGAAAATGACATGAGTAATTCAATAACGAACTTGCAGGAAAGTAAACTAATATCAAATTAGACACTCATACTTCAATCCCTCACCATTAGACCCCCTATGGCTTTCGGAGGTAACTGAAAATGACATGAGCAATTCAATAACTAACTTGCAGGAAAGTAAACTAATATCAAACTACACATGCATACTTCAATCCCTCAGGAGGTGACTGATAATGACATGAGTAGTTTAATATCTAATCTAACTAATAAAGCAAATGTATAAAATTGAAATAAATAAAACAGTGTTGGAATTAAAAAACTAAGAAAAATAAATCAGCAGAAGGACAAGAATAATTCCATGTCATTAGTCATTGTAAAGCTATGTGCAAATGCCCAGGCTGCCTACAGTAATCTGGAAAAAAGACACTGATCAGTTAACAGCAATATAAAGCATGAAAAATTATGGACACAAGTAAAACGTGAATACCATAAGCAATGCAATATATACACGTGAATGATTATGGCAAAAGGAACGTAAGGAAATAAAGCATGAAACTATATAGCAATGAAAAAAACCTCGGCTTGTGCAGGGGCCCTCTGCACAGTCCTCGGGCAGTCAGTTATCAACCACGAATTGAGCTTATAAACAGAGTCTTCTCATGTATTCAAAATGCAGTCATAACACAGAAATAAAGTCATGGCACAGTGGGCTCGTTAACAGTCAAAATTACATTACAAAAGCTAGCTGCTATGCGTATGAGAACACATTATTTATAACATAGGATGACATAACTACTTTCCTACAATCTGCGCTGATAAAAGACACGTGAACAACCACGTCCAGGAATCTAGCATTATGGCTGCTGTGAAGATTAAATCTTTGGAGGGTGGCTGTTGGATTCGGCTTACGGAGCAGTCCACAGGTGTTGATTTGTCTCCTGAGATTGAGGAATGGCCACGCAAGTCTTCATGTGGTGAAAAACGGAGTTCTATTCACGTAGGACTCTTAGGTTGACCACCGCTTGACTACCTTTGACTATGGCCTCTTTTGATGAATTCGACTGAGCTAATAGGAGTCGATCCATGTCCACGTCGTTTTCAACTTGCCCATGTGGCTCGATTCGCCTGAAGACACCTGCAATATAGACTTTAACAAAATGGTTGTGGAAAGTTGAGCTGGTTGCGGAAAGTGACAAGATTTCGCAGCTCATAAACAAAAATCTAGTTCAAACAACAACACAAAGACATAGTCAAGAAACCACTTTAAATTCTCTTTTATAACTAATATGCAATGATATTGATGGTTTAGGAGGTTCAGATGAATGGAAAGAAGCTAGAAAAAGGTGTAAGAAAGATGCAAGTTTGGGGCTCAACATGCATCTGGAGATCCTTCTCCAGGCTACTGAAAAAATACCATATGGAACAAGGCACCGAAATCAAGGTACCACACACTCCCCATAATAGTGGTGGCCATGCATGCTATCAGGGTGAAGTATAATTCAAATTGTGAAGTTAGTGCTTCACCTTCTGCTCTTCTTGAAGTCTTCTTATTACACTTCTTGTGCAGACATTTTGTTGCATAGTGCATGTATTCATTGCAGTGGAAGCATTTTATCTTGCTCAAGTCTTTCTTCTTGCCATTATTTTGGCTAGATTCAGGTTTGCTTTGGGTCTTCTTTCCTTTTCTGTTCTTCCCCTTTTTAAAAAAGGAAAAATTTTCTTCATCCTCTTCTTTGGATGATGTTCCATCTTTGTTATTTCTCCTAAACTCTTCTTGAACCAAATCGGACCACAACCTTTCCTAATTTGGTAATTTTTACCTTCCATTTACAGATTCCTAGTAGTTGTCCAAGATTTTGGAAGGCCTAGAAGGGCTAGGCTCACTAGGTCATATTTTTCAGCATTCAGCCCAACCCCTCCAAGCTCGTCCCAAAATTATGTAAATCTAGAGAGATACTACGAAATAATATCATTCTTTTGCATCCTAATGTTTTGAAGTTTGTCTTTCAAGGGTAATTTTCTATGGTCATTGTTATCTTTTAATAGCTCAATCAGTGTCTTCCACATAGAGAATGGTATCTCTTTGCCATGGATATTTGAGACCACATGGTCTCTCAAACCTTCTAAAATAATTCTCCTAACCTTTGCAACATCCTTATTCCATTGATCTAATTTTTGTGCATCAGACTATTGGGGTTTCTCAATGTCAGTTTAAACATATTCTAACACACCATTATCATCAAGCATTGCTTCCATTCAATCCTTCCATACTATGAAATTCAAGCTACCCTCTAGAGCATACTCCAATCTCAGTCCGTTGAAAAACATTCTCTCGATCTTAAAGAAAAATTGTTGCACTGAAACTGCTAATTCGAAATTCCTTAGACACAAGTTTGAAATATTGGTTCTAATGTGATTTTAGGGCTCTGATACCATGCAGAAATTTGATAGAAATTGCAATTGCTCAATATTTCAAACTAAAAAAAAAAATAGACACACAATTCTACTCTATTGATCTGTAGAATGTAAATCACAATTTAGAACAACATGCATAGAAATTCAATAAGAAAAACCATAAATACACAGAGATTTATAGGGGCACCCAACTGGGAAAAACTTCTCAAGCCTCTTTGCATTAATGAGTTGAATAGAGAAACTATTACAGTTGCATGATCTAGCTCCAAGCACAACCTGCAAAAGAATAATTGTTCTCTCTACTAAATAAGAAACTATGGCCAACACTTAGCCAACTATCTTCTCATCTAGCCTCCTATTTCCTTGCACAATCCTTGAGGAAATTAGCTCCTAAAATATAGGAATTTCCTCCTATTTTCTTATGCAATTCCTAATGATTGATCTCTTGACTCGTGCAACACTTGTACACTCAAACTAGTATATAACTCATGTTACACTACTTGGTCATCTCCACTTCAAATGAGGAATTCGAATTCTATGCATGCATTAGTTATTTTGGCCTAATTGATCAGTGAACTAACAAATATCTAAGTTAGATTGTTGTCCCACTACATAGCTGACTTTCAACTGACTCTATCAATAGTTAGAGGTCAATTAACTGAATACAACTGAAAATAATTGAACAATATTGCTAAAATTTAGCAATCAACAAATGTATACTTGAACTCCAAGCCCCTAACTTGAATTTACTGAGCTATCTGAGTGACGAGAGCCATGTCACACTAGTTAAATTCCTCTGTTATGTTGATGTGGAAATTCAATTTACTCAATTTGACTGAGGCTAAAGTCAAATGAGCCTTTCTTGCTACCTTTTTTTCTTTTTTCAACATATTACGTGGCATATTATAATATAGTGGGCTTGTAGTACCTCTAATGAAGTACTTTGTGCCTAGTTTAGTTGTTTGCAAAGTGCCCCTCCACAGGGACCATCATGACATTCCATAAATATCTTGTAGATCTTGTGTTCTTGCACACATTTCTAGATAATAACATTTGGTCTTGGGTAAAAGAGACACCCATTGATCCATGAGAATATCCAACTCTGTTTGATAATCTTTACTGCTCTTTTGGAGACAAGTGATAAATAAGTTTTCTTGCAACCAAGTAATTAGAATTAATATATGCAAATCAAAGAGAGTTAGTAGATATTGTAGAGATGTTTGTTAGGGAAAGAATCTTCTATAGGAGGCTTGTTCTCATTTGATGTTAGTCTTGAAAGAAAATTAGCCACTACATTGTCCTTCCTTAATTTATTCAGGATAGTTCTGTTGAATTATTGAAATAATATTAACCACCAGGTTACTCTACCATTTGTGATTGGTTTATTCATTAACTTACTTTATTATAGCATGTTCAGTGTGAAAAGTTATTGAATAATAAAATACATAATGTTAGAATTTATTAATTGCGTATATTACTGTAAGAAACTCTCTTTTTTTCCATTGTGTAATTTAGTTATATGCATGATCCAAGTGGATATCAATGGCAGCCCACCTCTTCCACTATCTCAAGAATTCTCTATCTTCTTGGTGGTTTTCCTATGGGTTTTGGGTTCCAAACTCCCATGGCTATTTTGAGGCCATAAACAATTTTTTTTAGCAATTTAGGGGCCACAGGTTGCTATGATAATCCCTCGTCGTTGTCAAAAGTTGTATTTTTCATATATTTCTTTCCAATAAGATATCGTGTATCCCAAATAGATATTGTATGAAAAAGTTGCACCCCTTGGAAGCTGATGTACCAAATAACCACCTCAAGGCCCACAAACCTTGATCCGAAAACACAGAATTGACTATTTGCTCAATTTCACCAATTATTAACTAAGGTTGCTTTTATGTGAATGAATGAGAGAAAAACATATTTGTAAGTGCCTTTAAACTTAAACTTGAAATCTGAAAAGGAGCATGAACAATAGAAAGAAAAGAAGCAAACACATAAAGCTTTGATGATAAAGTTTGTCCCTCCTGGACTACAT
The DNA here is from genome assembly GCA_000404065.3 of Pinus taeda. Classification (NCBI taxonomy): domain Eukaryota; kingdom Viridiplantae; phylum Streptophyta; class Pinopsida; order Pinales; family Pinaceae; genus Pinus; species Pinus taeda. The sequence goes on from APFE030687592.1 coordinate 76,938, forward strand.
ATTTGGGTCCACTTCCAAGTGGGCGTCCAATGTATTAGGAATGCTAAAAAATTCTCTTTACATAAAATTTATCCATTCTAGACTATGCATGCAAGCACCAATGGATATTGTCAAAATGAAGGCCTCAGCCTCTGCTCTCCAACACAACTTTTCGTTCTCAAAAAGGCCCAAGGATGGCCAAATTATGCCCAAAAAGGCATTTACGGGCACAAAATAATACAAAGTTTGCAGACTCATTGTACAACTACCTCCACCGATGGCGCAATGGAAATCCTTTTATAGCCCACAAGAGCTCCCAGGGTCAAACTTGTGGGCCTCCGAGGGTCAGTTTGGCAACTTTGGCAAATAGTTTGCAATGTATCGCAACCATATACCACATATGGTATTACATAGCTTTGAACCCACATATATTACACCCAGTGGCATATCATTGAATTGTATAACAATACCCCGCGGATATAGTTATAACCACTATGTAAACATTGGATTGGAGGCATGTGGTGTATATCATATGGTTTATGGTGGTATTACGTTGCTCCCTGTGGCAAACCGTGGCATAAATGTTTGCAATGTGACCGACGATAGTATCATTATATATTAACAAAAATTTGTTGAGTCGATGCTATATTTGGTGGATTGTTTATAACAACTCTTGGGTTGGCAAGGCCACCGGATATGGCGGGCTCCACCAACCCTACCCCCCCACTTAACACATATCAAAACATAAATATGAAATACGTCATATGTATATTAAATGTAGAGTAATGGGTTGGCGGTAATATTTTGTGTTGTTGTGCGGGAGGTAACAGGTTCGAGCCCCGACCCTGCCAGTTGACCTGCATTGTTGACTTTGACTGTCAGAGTTGATTTTGACCTGCCACATGTCACACTGAGAGATTGCCACTTGGCCTGCAAAGGCCCGTTTTTTCCCTGTTTGGGAAAAACTTCAAAACATGTTTTCTCCCTCATACAAAGGCCATTTTGCAAACTGAATATATTGTTGGAATTAACACAACGAGCTCTTTGACTTGGCACTAGTTTCATGAGAATCAGATACTTTGAACTTTGAGCATTATGAGAATCCTCCTGGATCATTCCTCTCCACTGGAAGATTTTGGACCACCAAAAGTTTGGTTTTAAGCAGACATGTGGTGAGGATACAACTCCCTCACCCTTTTGATCTCCGTCCACCTTTCCTTGCTTAGATTCATGCCTTTGAGTCCCACTCGAAGATACTCAACATCTCCATGACTAAAGTGTGGACCTTCCCGTGTAAGATGGTATCTTCCTGTATCTCAGTCATACATTCAGGTGAAAAATCATCTACAGTTGGAATTTGAGCATTTTCCTCTAGATCCATGATTATAGGAGGTTCATACAACTTTAAATTTTAAACATTTACAACTGAATATATGTGCCTGTATGGAGGCAAATTTAACCGGAATGCATTGTGCCCAATCTTTTCAACAATCTTAAAAGGACCATACCTTATAGGTTTCAACTTCTTACCTTCACCTTTCATCCTTTATTCGCTGATGTAAAGCCATACTTGATCACCAACCTAGAAGTGATGATCCACCCAATGCTTATCATGGCACATTTTGTACTTGGCCTGAATTTTCTCCAATTGATCCTGCACTGCTTCATGAATCTTTTGTGTTCTTTGAATGAAATTGCTTGCTTTGTTAGCATCTCCATGTCCATCCTCGTTAGCTTCTTCACCAAACACGAAGTCCATTGGTGATTTTGGCAGGTACCCAAAACCTGTCTCAAAAGGAGATCTACCTGTAGAAGAATCCAAGGCCTGGTTGTAAGCATGTTAGACATAATGTAAGGATTCATAACACAACTTAGGATGCTTGTTGCAATAGCCTCTGAGAAGATGTACCACTGTTATGTTCACCACCTTTGTTTGCTTATCAGTTTTTGGATTAAAAGTTGTTCTCTTTTTCAACTTAGTGTCCATGAGTCCCCACAAAGTGGACCAAAACTCTCCCATAAAACAAGAGTCCTGATCTGAAATGATAGAAGTAGGAAACCCAAAATTAACCCATACATTTTGAAAGAACAACTATGCAGTCTATTCAGCAGTAACTTGCTTTCTATATGGAACAAGAATACACATTTTGCTAAATCTATCAACCATAACATACAAATAATCATGCCCTTTTCTAGACATTGGAAGTCCTCCTACAAAATCCATATATATACTATCCCATGGTCTAGAGGGAACTGGAAGTGGCATATACAAACCTAAATTTCTGTTGTTTGGTTTGCTTGTTGAACACATGACACAACCTTTGATGTACTTAGCAATTGTTCCATTCATTCGAGGCCAATAGCAATACCTTTGTAATTGTGCCACTATCTTACCTACACCAAAATGCCCTGAAACACGAGAAGAATGTGCTTCCTTGATCACACGCACTCTTTCTCCCTGTGGTATGCACAACTTGCCAAGATGGTACAATAACATGTCATGAACATGATAATTCACTTCTTCCACCTGAGCACCATGAGTTAGTGATCCATAAACATCTTTGAAATCAATATGTTCAGCATATTGTTCAATATGACTTTCATGTGCTAAAGGATTATTTTGAAGAATAACTAAAGCATTCAAAGAAGGTCTTGATAACATATCAACTACTTTATTAGTGGTACATTTCTTATATCTGATTACTAAGTGGAATTACTGCAAAGACCCCATCCAACTATAATGTTGAGACTATTGCAACTTAGTTTGAAATTGAAGGTACTGAAGTGGTTGATGATCTGTATGAATCACTGTTTCTTTGACCATTAAATAATGTTTCCATTTTTTAACACTTTCTACTAATTCATATAATTCTTTATCATGTGTTGGATAGTTAGAAACTGCTCTAGAAAATGTTTCTGAATGAAAACAAATAGGCTTTCCTTTTTGCAATAACACTGCACCCATTGCATACCCACTAGCATCAGTTTCTATTTCAAATGGTTGTTGAAGGTCTGGTAATGCTAAGATTGGAGTTGTCACAATTTTCTGCTTTAAAGTATCAATTGCTTTTTATTGTTTTCCTCCCCACTAGAACGAGACTTTAGAACTTGTTAAAACATTGAGTGGTTATGCAATAAAAGAGAAATGAGAAATAAACTTCCTCCAATATTGAACTGCACCCAAAAAACTTCTAACTTCCATCGCATTTTGAGGTCTTGGCCATTTAATGATTACATCAATTTTAGCTGGATCTATTTTAAGCTTTTCTCCTCCAACTATGTAACTGAGATATACTAAGGAAGTTTTCCCAAACTCACACTTAAAATGTTTGAGATATAGTTTCTCTTTTTGCAACACATCAAAAAATTGTTTAACATGCTTTACGTGTTCTTCCAAACTTGAACTAAAAATAAGAATACCATCCAAATAGACCATGACAAACTTATCAAGAAAAGGATGAAACAGATCATTCATCACTCTCATAAAATTTGCTGGAGCATTGCATAAACCAAACAACATAACCAACAATTCATAAAGCCTTTGTCTAGTCTTAAATGTTGTTTTCCATATATCATTCTTTGCAATATGAATCTGATGATAACCACTTCTTAAATCTAGTTTTTTAAAGTAAACACCATTCTTTAACTGATCAAGAAAATCATCCATTCTCGGAAGAGGATACTTGTTCTTAATGGTGATTTTATTTAAGGCTTTAAAATCAACACACATTCTCCAAGTTCCATCTTTCTTTGGGACTAATATGATCGGTGATCCACATGGAGAAGAACTAGGTCAAATGAAGCCTTCATCAACCAATTCCTGAATTTGTTTCTTAATTTCTTCATTTTCTATGACCAACATTCGATACATGCCAATGTTTGGAAGAGGGACATCAGATTGTAATTGAATCTCATGTTGTATTTCTCGTTTTGGAGGTACACTTTTTGGTTCTTTAAACAAATCCTTATAAGAATCTACTATTTCAGCCAATTTGTCCTTAAACTAAGAATCACACCCTTGAAAAGCATCATACTTATCTTTAGGTTGTTCTTTAACAAACATGAAAACATACTTTTTACTTGAATTTATGAGCCTTTTCATTTGGCTTACATTGATTAAATCCAAGCTTGTCTTAACTTTGTGTGCCCTAACAATGTATTCAATTCCATCTTTAAAGAGATGATACTTATTCTCCTTTCTATGGCATCTCGATCATAAAGATAAGGACTACCCAACACAACTCCACATATATCCAAAGGAATCACATCTAGCTCAACTTCATAAACAAAATTAGCTGTAATTGCAAACCTTAATCGACACTTTTTTGTGACTTGCATCCGAGTGTTTTCTTTCAACCATCCTAAAGGGTATGGTTACGATGATTTTTAGCTTCCAATCCCAATTTCCTTACTATTTCCTCAAATATTAGATTTTCTTGTGTTCCACTATCGAATAATGTATCTATCTTAGTGTGCTTGGAGATAATCCTGATATGAAACAACTCAACTCTCTTCTTTTCTTCAATCACATCATTAGATTTTGAAGAAGATGCAAAACAAGTAGAACTAGAGCTAGATTCAGAAGGATTACCTATCAGACCCATAGCGGTTATCTTCTTTTCATCACCGGAGTTGGATACCAAATCTTGTTGGACTGCAGCATTAGCTTTTATCTCACCCTTCTTCTTAAGGAACTTCTTTGGCTTAAGTTTTGGATGAAGCTTCCAACTCTTGGAGTCATCATGTCCAACCATATGACAATGAGTACAAGTAGGCATTTCTCCTTCTTTCTTAGTTGTTGCCAATTTCTTCCCTTTCAACTTGCTCTTCCCTTTGCCTTCTTTGGAATCTTTGTTCTTTGAATGTTCGAATGGTTTCTTTGAAAAGTTTGACTGAAAAGGTTTGCCACCTTATTCAATATGAATGCCTTGTACACACACTTCATCAATGTTAGTTAGATTAAACATAAGCAATGTATGTCACAAATAAGAATGCAAACTTCCAATATAATTTAACAAAATATCCTATGTGTTTAATGGAACATTAACTGCTCATGCCTTTTTCATGAATTCTTGTGTAAACTCTTGCACACTTTGTCCTTTACCTTACCTTATATGTTACCAATCCATTACATTCCTAAAGGATAGAATTGATTTCTAAGAGATTTAACAAACTTAGACCATGAAGATATAATTTTATCTTTATGCTTCAAATCTGATTGAGTTTTACTTTCCCACCAAATCAAAGTTGTTCCCCCCATTCTAAGTGTACCTAACTGAATTTTTGCAAATTCATCAACAATATTATGAATTCTACAATACACCTCAAGTTGTTTTATCCAGTTATCTAACTTTTCAGGATTCATTTAACCATCAAATATTGGCAACTCAAACTTAATATCAAGCTTCAAAAAAATAGATTTCTTTGGTTTCTTTTGTGAGTCTGAATCTAAAGAGGATAAAGAAGAGGAAGAAGAAGAAGACGAAGATGGAGGAGAAAGAGGTTCATTACCATCCGTTTTTTCCTTGCCATTTTTCACTTTCATGCCTTTAGAAGATGAAGTTGCATCTCTAGTCTTCTTGTCTTCATAAATTTCTGCAATCATCCTTTACATATTAAGAAACATCTGCTGAAATTGCTCCTTGCTCTTTGTCTCGGGAGCTTCTCCTTCATTTGAACATGCCATCTTTTGTGAGACTTTCCTCTTTCCAATCTCTGGATTTATCTCTCCAAGTTTCCCTTCTCCACATCGCAATCTGGATCTAGTCAACATTCACATTGGCAAATATCCTGCTTATACATGATCAACCTTCCTCTATACCAAAATATGATCCGAAAACATAGAATTGACTATTTGCTTAATTTCACCAAATATTAACTAAGGTTTCTTTTATGTGAATGAATGAGAGAAAAATTGATTTTTAAGTGCCTTTAAACTTAAACTTGAAACCTGAAAATGAGCATGAACAACAGAAAGAAAAGAAGCAAACACATAAAGCTTTGATGACAGAATTCGTCCCTCTTGGACTACATCTCCGGGTCCGCCTCCAAGCGGGCGTCCATTGTATTAGGAATGCTCAAAAAGTCTCTTTACATAAAATTTAGTCATTCTAGACTGTGCATGCAAGCACCAATGGCTACTGTCAGAATGAAGGCCTCGACCTCTGCTCTCCAACGCAACTTTTCATTCTCAAAAAGACCCAAGGATGGCCCAGTCATGCCTAAAAAGGAATTTATAGGCACGTAATAATACAAAGTTTGTAGACTGACTATACAACTCCCCCCACCATTGGCGCAATGGAAATCCTTTTATAGAAGCCCACAGGAGGTCCCGGGGCTGGTTTGACAACTTTGGCAAATAGTTTGCAATGTATCGCAACCATATACCACCTATGGTATTACATAGTTTTGAAACCACATATATTAAATCCCATGACATATCGTTGAAATGTATAACAATACCCTGCGGATATAGTTATAACCATTGTGTAAACATCGAACCGGAGGCATGTGGTATATATCATATGGTTTGTGGTGGTCTTATGTTGCTCCCTATGGAAAACCGTGGCATAATTGTTTGCAATGTGACCAGCGGTGGTAGCATTATATGCTAACAAACATTTGTTGCGTCGATGTTATATTTGGTGGATCATTTATAGCAACTCTTGGGTTGTCAGGGCTGCTGAATATGGCGAGCTCCGCCAACCTTCCCCCCCCACTTAACACATCTCAAAACATAAATATGAAATTTAACATAGCCATGGGCTAGCGGTAAGATTTTGCGTTGTCGTGTGGGAGGTCACGGGTTTGAGCCCCGACCCTGCCAGTTGACCTGCATTGGTGACTTTGACTGTATGCGTTGACTTTGATCTGCCACCACTTAGCGTGCAAATGCCCATTTTTTGGTTGTTTGGAAAGAACTTCAGAACATGTTTTCTCCCTCACCATTTTCAAACTGAATATACTGCCTGAATCAGCGCAATGAGCTCTTCGAATTAGTGTTGGTTTCATGAGCATCTAAAACTTTTGAAATTTGAGTATTATGAGGATCCTCTTGGATCAAAGCTTTTGGGATTTCATCTTTTAGAGCTAGATTTTTGGAACTCTAAGGTTATTTATTTATGTTAAAAGGCCATTATTTCAGCATCTTGTAATAGATTTTACATAACCTATTTATACACTTTTACCCCTCTGGTATGCAAATAAATGTTATGTAACACATAGTAATACTACATTCATAAATCAACAATCAACAAATCATTTAACTAAATTTTTATGTGATAACACAAAATTACATAACAACCATACCCATATTATAAGGTGATTAAAAAAACGTAATTTCATAATTTGAAATAAAAACATTCAAATTCCAACTAACAACTAAATTTATATTAACAAATATTAATTTAAATATAAAAAATATTATATTTTAACCAAAACATTTATACAAAATAAAATTGAAATTACACAAAGTTTAATCACTATTTGAAATCACTAAAATTAACATAATATAACTATAAAAAGACTTTATATTCAAACCAAAAAATTGTGTCACATGAAATAAATCCCTTTGTAATAATTGGTTTGCTTGGTGAAATAAAATCAAAGGTTCCATTTTTACATTTATTTTTAATATATATTTTTTAAAATTCAATATTGTAATTATCTATATTATATAATATTGATTTTAAAATATATATATATTATATATAATTAATATATATATAAATAAGGAATATTCCTCGACACAAAGAAAAGAAACCAATCCGAGGATATGGAAGGGACTAACAAGGTCCCCCATCTTTGTGCCAATATGGACATGTTCCCACAGGTCACAATGATCTGGTTTTTGATTGTTCCTTTCATTTTTAGGATCCTTCAGGATTATGTGGCACTTTGGATCTATTATATGGAACTCTATATGTAACTCTTGTATTATCTTAATATAAAAAAAAATATGGTTTTTCTTCTGAAAAAAAAACAAGGTCCCCAAAAATGACTTTCTTATAAATCTGAAGTAATTAAAATAATAAATAATCAAAATAAAAGCAATTTCTTTTTGTTTATATTTTAATTGACATATATAACCTTTCATTCTATTCTACAACGAAAAAGAGCAAACTAAGGTTCGTGCAAAGCACCAATATGGTTACTTGAGTTACTAATCTGCTTAGCACATAGGGACCAACCTGCATACAAAGATGCAAACATGAGCATATACAAAGATATTCGACATGTGGATTTGTATACACACATTAGCATTTTCATGGACAATATTTGTATACACACATTAGCATTTTCATGGACAATATTTGTATATACACATTAGCATTTTCATGGACAATATTTGTATATTGGACAATAAGAGGAAAAATATG
>APFE030687597.1:0-13777 GCA_000404065.3 Pinus taeda
TTTTTAGATGAAACTTACAACATCATGGACTTAGGAAAATACCTTTTGAAAATTCTAAAAAAAAACTAAGTTTCATAATGAAGAAAATTAAATTTACTCCTTAAAGGATATCGCATCGCGCAAAGGATGATAGGATACACCTTCTAATGAGCTAAAGTAACAAAAAGCAAGATTGCGACGCGAAACCTTATCGCATCGCATATACTGAAGAAACACTCACATTGAAAAACTTTAAAAATTCGCCGATATGCGATATCGCATATCGCACATCGCAAATATCACAAGAATTACACAAGAATTATAACGATCTGTGATATTGCGACATTGCGATACCACGATACTGCGATACTGCAACCTTGCGATAAAAACATCACGATGACATTGCGACATTGCAATATTGCGATACTGCGATTTGCGACATCGCAAAGCAAAAACACGGGACCCCTCCATCGCAGTTGGTTCTGGCTCATTGTTCGAGAAAACTTTTTAGCCAAGAGTTGGTCATGTATTTTAATGCGAATTAATGAGTTATTGCCAGTTGTTAATGAAGTAGAGTGTTGTGTTTTTCGAAGAAATAGCTCACGTAAGGTGGCATGTTTGGCATATCTTCGACATTTAAAAGTTTTCCTGTCATTAGTCCTTTATCATTACTTCCACCTCAATGTAAACTGCAGGAAAGAAGGATGAAGCGTTATACAGTGCACTATGCAGAAAACAATGAGGAGGGAAGGCAGCTCTCCAATGAACATTTTGGAAGGCATACTTAATCCATTCAATGAAGAAAAAGAGCCGCAAAACTCTTCTAAGGCATCTATCACAGATTTCTCATGTACAACCATGGTTGAATGGGTACTAAACGACACTGATACCAGAAACAGACAGTTTAATTCTCAGGTTCAAAAGCTCATGGAATCACTATTTTTACAAATTTTGAACTTTATACCGAATGAGAGAAAAAGGCGCAAGAGGCAAAAAACCGCATCAGGGAAGCCCAGATTAAGAAACAGAGGCAGTTTCCGATGCGCGATTAGCGCTTAGCGCTAATCGCGCATCGCTAAGAAAAATTGATCGAAAAGGAAGGTCCCTAGTTGCTCAGTCACCTGTGAGCCTTGAAAATTGCAAGAAATCAGCGATAGAAGCAAACTGGAAACAGAAGACTGAAGGAAAAGCAGAAGCAGTCCAAAGGTTAACCAAGTTGAAATGGGATTTTTACCAGACATACATGGTAATGCTACATATTCATTGGATGATTCTCAAGCGCATCATCAATTTTACTGAGAATATAATGCCAGCTCTTGCTGATTCTGTTTGCTTAACTCAACCAAAGGTGGAAGACAGTCAGCCGACTCTACTCAGAAAAATACTGAATGCTTGCGACATTAAGGAGTAGATTTAGAAATAGTTAGTATATTTAATATTAGAAATAGTTTTTTCTTAGAAAGAGGACGTTCATTTAAATCGAATCCTCAATTTCTGTAAATAAGTTATTTAGTTAGTAGTATTTAAATCCTTCTCATGCATTTAGAGAAGGGTCCAGAAATTTATCAAAAACTTGTCCTCAGAACATGCACTTTTGCACCCTCAGAGGAGGTTTTGGTGAATGAATGGAACAGGGTTTATTTGATATTTGCATTTGATATCTGCTACTGATGTTGCACTTCTGTACTCTTAGTAGATGTTAAATCAAGGAGAGATAAATCAATCATCGCTTGAAGCTCATGAGTAGGACTAGTTATAAATGGTACTTTTATCTCTTAACCATTTCTGCTTATGCGTTAAAGTGATATTCAGTTTTCAGTTATTTATATGTTACAGCATGGATTTCTGAGTTATCATTTGGCACTTTTGTACGGTGATAACTATTTGTTTATGTTTAGTGTATGAATAGCTCATTTATGCGATAATTTTTCACAACTGTTTCGTCTAACTTCTTATACGAAGTAGTTCATCCTTATTGAATTATTTTCTTATAATAGATCTTTATTACCAGTTATTGTTTGAAATCGTTTTAGATCGCATAGAAGAAAGATCACACCCCAAGTTAGCAAAAATTTTGATGTTTTTCTGTTTATTAGAATACAACAGCATAGCATTAGATTAGAATTAGGATAGAAGTATTCCATTTAGAACAGAAATACCCATCTTTCTCACACACACACAATGAATTGGGAAACTAGTCCCATATCCCCAGTCGGACCCGCTATACCAAACGGATAAGGAGCTGCCAACCAAGGTCCGGACCGGGCGGGTATCCCCCTTGTTGTTGACCCGATTTTCGAGGCCTTCAACAGGTCCTTACACCATTACCAAGGCTGTGGGAGACAATGCATTTGAGCTCAGCATTCCCCCATTCCTTAGCTTGCACCCATTGTTCAATGTGGACCACCTTCGGCCATACTTTCCACCATTACTAGACACATTCGACACTGCAGAACAACTCACACCCATAGAGTTAAATTCAGATTGCATGGAACAAGTTGCAACTGATCGGATCATGGACACACAGATCAAGCACACTCACCAGCAGAATATCCAACTGTATTGAGTTGTCAAAGCAGGCCAACTCCTTCACCAAGGCAAGTGGCTCACCAAGGACCAAGTTCAGCAGAAGTTTCCTCATCTCATGGAGGAACTCAACGCAATGGGGACCATTGCTTCCTAAGGGGGGAGGAATGATCCAGGTGGATATTGGTGGCCCCCCGCCAATGCCACTTGGACCCCCACCATTTATTTTTTTGATTTTTCAATTTCTTAATTGTAGCATAGTTTACTATTTTTAGCAGTTTTTCAGATCCGAAACTTCCGGAGCCATTTTGAGGCCCTAAATGACACTTTTTTGGAAATATACCACCACTAATTTTCTGTCTAAAACCATCTTTTCCATCATAGTCCTCAGAGAGATCTTTCCAACAGGTTATCATGCACCTCAAACAGAGATAATATGACCAAGTCACGACCCCGAGAAGTTGGTTGTCCAACTCATCCCAACAGGGCCCATAAACTCTTGGTGTTACATCTCCTCAGGTTAGGGTTTTGGTTGTTTATGGTTTGCTCTTACTGTTCAATAATAAAATGGCCCTTGAGCCTTATTGTAAGGCAGTTCAGAGGCATGTAGCTGCCACATCCAGAGGCATGTAGCTACCACATCTCCTCTCAGAGATAAGTTACCATCGCCCTAGCTAGTTTATTTCCATTTCTATTTGTAAGCATATTTTAGTATTTTACATTAATGAAATGAAGTATTATTTCCACTTCATCTCTGTGTTTATGGTTATCTCTATAATTTTTTGCATTCCTATTTAAATCCAGATCACTTGTATATTGGAAGAGGAGCTGGAATTTTATATCCATCCGTAACAGATTGCCACACTTCACCACTAAGAGACATCAGATAGTACTTCATCTTGAATTTCCAAATTGTAAAATTTATTCCATCAAAGTGGAGAGCCTTAAGTGCTTCCTTATTGGCCATTGTAGTTCAAAAAATATCTCTTCTAGTTATTAGGTTGATCTTGAAGAAGTTTACCCCTAATTCCAATTTGTTGGAAAATACTAGCTGGGGGGGGGGGGTTCTGAATTAGTATTTATTTCAATTGTTTATTAGTCAGTTAAGATTTTTCTTAATTATAAGCACAAGTTAAGACAAAACACAAGAAATAAAACAAAAATAACTTGTATAAATATTGTTTAAATGATGATAAAACCAATCCTCAAATTCAAACTTTACAAAAACTTCAACTTCACTAGGCTCCAAACTTGAATGAGGAAACCAATCCTCTTAAGTAAATCATGGCACCAACCTGGTCTATATGAGGACACCAATCCTCTTAGGAACCAACCTTTACAATAAATTGAAAATATACTTCAAAATGTTGATTTTAAATAGATAGATCCAAAGTTCTGCTTCAAAATACTACTCCAAGGTGGCTTCAAAAAGCTTCTCCAAGTTGGCTTCAAAATGATTCTTCAAAGTGGCTTCAAGAGGTTGCTTCACAATGATCATGAATGGATTTAAAGTTTTCCAAATGTTCCTTCAAGAGGTTTCTCCAAGGATGTTCAAGGATCAGCTTTGAATTTGCACAATTCTATTTGTAGTGTCCAACAAAAAATGCCTAGACCACTCCAACAGGTTGAGTGAATATTGCTCCAACATGAAGGTTTTAGAAGAGGTTTTGACTACTCTAATAGGTTGAATATAGTCCATAGGATGGATGAGGTCCATAGGCATGAAGTCTGTCCACAAAGGGACGGGAGGGGGAGGGGGCCAAGCTCTGTCGATAGGGTTGAATCCTCCACAAAAAGGTCAAGTTTCACGCGTTTGAATTTCTCCACAAGCCTGAGTTTCACAGGTCTAAACTTCTCCACAAAGTTGAGTTTTTCACTGGTAAAGCAGGTCAAAATTACTCCAAGAGGAAGTTGATCTCTTCACTGGAAAAGGATGTATAGTTTGCTCCAAAAACACCCTTTGATAACCCTTAATTCAAAACAATAATAGAAACCATAAAAACCTTTTTTCAATCTCTACCTAAGTTCATGAGATATGAACCTTGTCCTTTTCATCCTCAAGTCAGAATCCTCCTTTTTCTTCTTTGGTTGAGTTGCTAGTCAAATGAAGGATAAGACTCTCTTATATATACAAATCAAGTCACCCAAATAGGGTCGACTTGTCTTCAAGCATGGCCGAACTGATAGGGGGTAAAAATATTGGTTTTGTTTTACTTAGAAGATGTATTTATCTTCAATGGAGAGGAGTTAGGGGGCATGTTATACCTTGTTGGAAAGGGATTAGAGTGATATTTAAGCTTATGTTATTCTTCTCTTCATCTAGACATCCTTTGACATCAATAACAATTATTTTCTCAATAGTAAGTTGCAAGTCAAAGGTAATGTGTATAATGAAAAATTAAACCATAATCCACATACTTTGAAGAGAACCAATAGGCTATCAAATATATTTCACAACATGTTGCATTCATGTTTCAAATCTAAGTTGCAAAACAATTTGCATGGAAAATTTTAGCATTGTTCGGTGTACAAATGTGATAAAGTGTTATTTAAAATTAGTGGGTTGTTAGTAACTTATTCACAAGCATTGCAAGCTTTATATGAGCATTTATGCTTTCAATTTTGAGGTTTAGGATGTAAAAAATGGATAGTTTCTTAGTTTGAATTTGTCTATGTCAATAGAGTCAAATACATTTTGCGTGATTTACAAATTTTGGTGTTTTCAATCATCTAGACTCTCAGAGATGATTTTTAATGCATATTTTCCATCACTTTGAATTTTAAAAAGACAATAACATGGGATAAACTATAGTAAGTGACTTATCTTAAGTTGTGTCATAAGCATTTGAAAGACAATAAGATTGGTTGTGAGATTTGTTGGAGTTTGTGATGTAGTTAGTTATTCTATGGTAATGTTAAATTACCAAATAGTTAAAATTGTTATGCAGGATGTAACAAAACTAATATAGTTTAATGTAGTGGATAATCTTAATGCTAAATTAATATATGTGAAACTTTGAAAATGTTACCATGCCATGGTTTTTATATCCTAAGGAATCCTAAGGCATGTAAAAGATGTTTTTACTAGCTTTGTTGACAACCTTGATGTGTGAGGTAGAATGAGTTATTCCATAATAGTATGTTGATTTGAGTTGACCCATCTTAGACTGCTTGGCACATTATGCTCATCTTCTCATGTGTATATTTTTGCAATTATTATATTTGTTTTTTAATTATGTCATGATGTATTTCATGGGTAGAAAATTGTTATTATCCCCTCTTACTTATAAACTACTCAAAGGACATCCCTATATTCAATCATTTCCTGATGATATCTATGTCTTGTAGTATTATTCCCATTATGGTAATGATTTGGAATGTTGAGTGGACCCATAATCCATAGGTCCCTCGATCATCAAAGTTATGGTTATTTAGTAGCGACTAGAATTAATGAAACCATGAATTCATAAATGGATTTTTTTTTGCATTTAAGGAGTATACATTTAATTCTCATCATGTTCTTGATTGTCTCTTATTCAAATGGAACCTATTGAATAGTTACAATTGAAACCTGTGTGTGTCCTTAATAAGAAGGGAATTTATTTAAGGCCCTTAGATTCACAATGTTGCAAAGAAATGCACGAAGACATTCCTTGGTTTTGTTGAATCGAACAAAGACGAGATCTATGAGTATTATTATAATAGTATTGATAACATGGACCAATGAATATAAGTGAAATTGGAATATATTACCCATGACCCATGAGAGCAAGGGAATGTCTAGCATTGTTGAAGTTCATCCAATTCAAGCTTGTATGTAATCAATGTGCAAAAAAATAATTGGTATAAGAGTATAATTGCAAGATTGTTCCCTAAAGGATTGGCATACATGATTGGAAGTTTCACCCTACAAAATGATTAAAGTGCCAACTTATCATTCAAAGTTGCTATCTTATTTGAGCATGGCATTAGTAGCACTGAATTATGATTTGACAAGAAGGTAGATGGAGAGGCTTCCCAGTTTCATAAAAGGTTTAGTTGGTTGTGATACCCCATGTGTAAATAGTTTGGTATGATTGCTTTTTGTTAAAGACATAATGATATAGTTGTTAGTTTGTTAAAAAGCATATTAATTATGTAAATATTATTATTCAAGTAAATAAAATAGGTTTATTAACTACCTGCCTTAAACTATGAGCAAAAAGAGAAAATACTTTATGTTGTAAAAATATATTTGGTGGTGACTTATTTTGAGGAAACTGATTTTAGGTTTAACTTGAATATTAGGGAAAAATGGTCAAGCCAATTTTCTCAACTATATATTATCAATAGCATGGGAAAAAGGAAAACTTAGCCAAGGTGCAAAATTAGCCATCAATATTTTTGGGCAAGTAGTTGTCACATGGAGCGAAAGAAACTATTTCTGCTAAACAAAAACAAGAGATACTTTCTTCTACGAGAGTACCCTAGAGAGAGGTGTTAGGAAGTATCAAGAAATGAGAAGTTGAAGATTGAGAAAAGAAAAGTGGGAATCAAGAATGTGAGGAGGCCTGACTAATTTCTTTTTACAACATAGAAGTGGGCTCAAGGGAAATTGGTGGGAGACAATCTCGTTACTAAAAGTTTTGTTTGGGAGGAAGTTGGAAGGTAAGAACTTATCATATGTATTTATAGATATGTTTATTCTTCTTTATTACTATTGATTTATTTATTGTTAAAAAGAGAATAATTATTGAACAATTTAATATTAATGTATTAGATAAACATTCTAATTGTAGAAGTATTTATTTCAGTGTTGGTTCTAGTAAAAAATATAGAAGAAACAATAAGTTCCAATGAAACAAATGACAGACCAGAACACTTCAAATAATATAGAAGTAATTTAAAAATATATATATCAAAAGAAAGAAATAAATAAATAAATCGTCTCTGCACTTTTATATATTATGTTGTTACTACAAAATTGTGTAAGGTTGGATTCATGGAATTTTATGTGTAAATAAAATTAACTAGCATTTGCACCAGATGTTGCAAAGGAAACGTTGTAAGGCATAAATTGAAGAAAGCAAATAGAGCAAAAAAATACGTTGATAAAGAATAAGAATATATTGAACACTCAAACCAATGTCCCATTAACTGGAACCACTTAGTAGACATTCCATACAAAATGGGCATATGATCCAAGAACATTGGTGCATAAGAGAGCCAATTAGTATTTCTATAACTCTGTTCTTGACATATTTAGGAACCTGCAGTTTCATGGCAATCTCCAAATTATTCTCTAGAATAGAGGTGAACTGAAGTCCATCTTTCTATATTCTAAAGAAGGAGGTCCTATCCCAACTCGGTCAGGGGGTGACGGCATCAGTTCAATGGTCAGGGTGGAAATCTGGGCAAAGTTATAGGCTCTTGGAATTGCCTGGAGGTGCAGAGGAAGAAAGAGACACAAAGAGAATCCTATAATTTGGGTGCAGAGAAAAGAGAGAACCACACAATTGGGCTGCAGAGAAAGAAGTGAAGGAAATGGCAGGCATTGTGTGCATTTGTGTGTTGTTTTTATTGTCATTTTATCAGAATGGGGTTTCAACTTCACAGGATAACTACCTTATAGATTGTGGATCAAAGAGTAACACAACAGTGGGTGGACGGATCTTCACTGCAGATACCCCCTCCTCATATATGTCAATTGCCACCAATGAAGGCATCTTTGCTAACACTACAAATTCCAATCTACAGGTTCCTTCTGGTATCTATTTGACAGCTAGAGTATTTACTCAGAAGTCATCCTATACCTTCAGTATTGGGCACCAGGGCAGACAATGGGTACGTTTACATTTCTTTCCATTCTCTTATCAAATGTACAATCTTACAAGTGCCATATTTTCAGTAGCCATCGAAGACTCTGGTCTATTGTACAATTTCCAAATCCAGAATAGTTCAATTGTGATGAAGGAATATCTCATCAATGTAAATGAACAAACATTGGTCCTTACATTTATTCCCTCCAATAATTCCTTTGCGTTTGTCAATGCCATTGAAGTTGTTTATGTGCCGAACACTCTTGTTTCAGACACATCTCAAGTTGTGCCCCTGCCTAATACTTACAGTGGTCTATGCGAGCATGCTTTTGAAACAATTTACAGACTTAATATGGGAGGACCATTGATTACCCCTGACAATGACACCCTTGGGATATTTTGGGATCCTCATACAAGCTTCTTAGCTTCAAAATCGCCTACTGAGAGAAAAGGTTCCATTTTTGCTGATGTCGTCTGACATTGAAAGTTTTGGGCCGAAAAGAATTCTGAGTAGACTTAGAAAGCTTCAAAACTGCGTAAGTCTTCCAAAAAGACTTTTCCATAAATTCATGGCTGCAAAACCTTTTTCATGCTCGTTCTTACATTCATTCTGATCTTGCATACTGTTTTTAAACATATCAATATTTATTGTATGCATACATTGCTTTTAGTCCATGAAAAATTAATTGCAGTCCTACTCTGCTTTCATTTGCAAAGCCATCATTCTAGGACTTGATGTAATGGCCATTTCATGATGTGGTAGAAAGTTAGAAGAGCAGTGTTGACACTGTAGGTAGTGGTTATATGCGCTGGTTATAATGGACAAATCTCACAATAATGGTCTTGTATTTCTATAACTCTGTTCTTGACATATTTAGGAACCTGCAGTTTAATGGCAATCTCCAAATTATTCTCTAGAATAGAGGTGAACTGAAGTCCATCTTTCTATATTCTAAAGAAGGAGGTCCTATCCCAGCTCGGTCAGGGGGTGACGGCATTAGTTCAATGGTGAGGGTGGAAATCTGGGCAGATTTATAGGCTCTTGGAATTTCCTGGAGGTGCAGAGGAAGAAAGAGACACAAAGAGAATCCTATAATTTGGGTGCAGAGAAAAGAGAGAACCACACAATTGGGTTGCAGAGAAAGAAGTGAAGGAAATGGCAGTGATTGTGTGCATTTGTGTGTTGTTTTTATTGTCATTTTATCAGAATGAGGTTTCAACTTCACAGGATAACTACCTTATAGATTGTGGATGAAAGAGTTACACAATAGTGGGTGGACGGATCTTCACTGCAGATACCCCCTCCTCATATATGTCAATTGCCACCAATGAAGGCATCTTTGCTAACATTACAAATTCCAATCTACAGGTTCCTTCTGGTATCTATCTGACAGCTAGAGTATTTACTCAGAACTTGTAGCTCCAGTGCAAACGCAATTAAGAAGTGAAATCTAATGAGGGGTATCTGCAACACAAATTTAATCAATCCATTTAATCACTAATGTTGTAAATAGATAGAAAGGAACCCTGATAAGTCGTAGCTCACAAAGTTATCAAGCTCCACAGCAATCATATCCGTGAAAATGCTGTAAATCTTTCTGTTTTGAGATATAGATGTTAGTTTGTAACTACCACTCTCAATCCACAAGACAAAACATAACTGTATCAGAAATTATACTTACTTCTTGTAAGAATCAGCAACCCCTTTTCTTTCTGGGCACTTGAAGGCCATGGACTCAAAGAAATCAAGCCCAGATTCTCGAGGTCCTTGATAAACCACCTCTCCTTCATAAATTAAGATGATGTCATCAAATAATTCATATGTTTCAGGGGCAGGCTGCAGAAGAGAGATCAACATTGTCACATCCAAGAGATGGATAATTTGGCGAAAACACTTGATGATCTAGAAAGTCGTAATCCGGTTGAAATTTCATCCATAAATAGAGCTCTTGCATGAACGACCAACATTTCTCCTACACAGATCTTATCAAACGATCTTGCCCAATTCGTATAGCTACTCTGTTCTCATTCAGGGGCTGTGCCAGGGTGGAATGCTGCAGGAGGCAGGAAAATATACGCTTGAGATGCTGGGCTATGGGTGGAAGCCCAATGCTGCCACTTATGTCGCTTTGGTTGATTACTAATTGAAGGAACAGAAGGATGATGAGATGCGGCACCTCTTGGTAAAGTTGAAGGAGAAGGGGTTCATCGCCGACCACAAAGCAGCTCGGCAGCACATGAAGAGCATGGGTCAGTTCAACAGGGGAGTCATGGATATGTTGTTTGGGTAGTATAAGTAGGTGACTTTGAAAGCTTAGGCCTGTAGTTGTACATCTCTCAGTTGCATTCTAATATTCTTTCTCTTCTGGTAATAAACTCAAAAGGATTGATGCTCTTTGTTTGTTAAGGTTCTCATTGATTATCAATCTTTTGTCATCTGTCTTGATAAAATGATACGAGTTCTCATTTAGTGTAGGATGAGGAGTGTCTATGGTTTCATAATGTCCAAACAGAACATTCAAGTTTGATTTGTAATGACATTATGGACTTTTATCTCGTGTCTTTGCTTCATCTGTGAAAAATATATTCGATTTCAAGTTAGGCCTAGCATTTCAAGTTTCTACTAGGATAGGGAATTTTCAGGAAAGATATAACTCATTTGAATCGGAAAAACCTTTCTCTGCTCATGTAAGAAGGGGTAGCCTGAGCCTTGAATTCTAGACTTTGGTTCGCTAAGTTGGATGGTACGATGCAACTCTTTTGATTTTTTTTTGGTTGGTGATTCTCATCGATATTTGCTGGGTCATCAGTCTGGGTAAAGTTGAAATGAGTTCCTTTTGGTGTAGGATGGCCAATTTTGTTTAAAATCTAATTAAAAATGAAAAGTTTTGTTTTAAGTTATTAAGTTTCTCTAATTTAAATATTTCAAAAGTAAAATATTTCAAAAGTAGATGACTTTAATTTTAAGTTATTAAGTTTCTATAATTAAAACATTTCAAAAGTAAATGAGGATATTGAATTTTTATTCTTTACCATAAAATCAAAATTTTTATTTTGATTTAAAAAAATATTATTTTATTAAAATAAATAAATTAATAAAAACTATTATTTATATTTTTTTGAATTAAGATTTCTGTGATCCATAATAATTGTATCAACATTTTTCCACAAAAATCACATAAGAAAAATTCTTAGTTTGGTTCACCTTCAGGACAAGACAAACCACACTAAAAACACATCCATGAGAATTTTAATTATGTGAATTTTGCCTATTAAGATGCTGGTACAATTTGGATTATTAAAGTGGTGATTAAACAAAATAATTGGTACATTTCTTTTCCTGAGAGTTGCATGAGGATGAAAAATATTATTGTAATGGCTAAATGTCTATCAACATGGTTTATTAACCTTGTATTACTCTTGGTTTATGCCTTTGTGAATTACATGATGCTATTGGTTTATGCTCTTGTGAATTGCATGATGATGAGAAATTTGTCTGGCCTACAATTATTGTTTATATTAACCCTCACTCTTGCACTAAAAGGATAGAGAAGATAATTTTTAAAAAAACTAATAAAACTCATATAAATAATTTTATCTCACTATTATATGTAATAGATCATATCATCTGAGGATGAAAACCTGTCTCACAATGTTGACATCTGAAAGATACTGTAGGAAATAAAAGGTAAATGTATCCAGAATTATTTTGGTTTTTTTTTGGGTTAAAATCAGTGATATAATATATCATATCATCTGATGATGAAAACCTGTCTCACAATGTTGACATCTAAAAGATAATGCAAGGAATAAGAGGTGTATCCAGAATTTTTTTGGGTTAAAATGAGTGATATAATTTATGGGTACATGATAAATTGCAGTGGTTTAAAATAGGTTTGTAAATGAATAACTACATCTAACACAATTTGTCAGATACTCAAATTTTGCTGACACTTACAATTCCAAAAAAACCAGTGGAAATCCAAAATAAACACAAATCAGTATTTACTGAACTTAAATCTTAATGCAATTCCTCTGAAATTCTAATAACTATAAACCTCCAGACTGCAGCTACTAAATAACAATATTCTCCAAACAAATACAAAGCAACATTCATAAGGTGAGCTGTTGTTCTTGCCTGTGTAGCGCCCAAGGCCGAAAATACGAATGGTGACAAAACAGCAAGTACAACTGAAATCGTTCTCCCAGCCATGGTGGGTGCTGCGCAGAATTATTTGAAAACATTATGACTCTGCGCATACCAGGACTCTGTAGCTGCTTCATATAAAAAAAAACAACTAGAATAGGTATCTGGTATTATATGGAAAGGGCTTATATATATAAAAACATTGAAATGGTTTGACAGACCTGGTTGAATACGAAAGCTATAACCAGATTGGCATGCCCTCTCCAGTGACAGGAATATGGGAAGCACGGAGGATATTTTGGCTTCTTTAATTCATATGATCGGGAAACTGTAACTCATCCCTAATAATTGTTTAGTGATCAAGATTGCCTTGTTGAAGTTATAATTTCCCCTGTGGGCGCAGGCCAGCAGTTGACACGCGCGGGAAACCACCCAGCAGAAAACCACAAACCGGAGGTAACCTCGTCGCACCGCCTTTTGGCTTAAAGCTGTTTCCGTGCGAGGAGCTCCGACGCGATTTGGTGCAAACACGTGGATTGCCGTGACATCATCACCTGACATTTATCGGACGATAAATGTCAGTCAACTCACCCCATCCGATATGCGTCCGATTAAACTGCTTGCTCTTTGCCGTCCGATTGAAGGGAAGGTTCTCCGGGGTTTAAATTGTCCAAAGTACATACGGGCCTGATTAAAATTAAATACAGCGTGGACTTGGACCATACCTGATGTTAATGCAATGACCTGTTTTGGTAAAAGTTTTAATGTTTTTCCTTACAGCGCGTTAATACGAAGTATGGGGGTAATATACAATGTAAGTCTTTTTATTTTATTTTATTATTTGGCATATGTCTTAAAAAAGGCGTTGACTCCATTTGAGTCATATTTCATTGCACATGAGGAGAAGAGGTATTGGGCTAGCAGCAGCCTATGAAAACTGTGGTGTAATCGCACACGGTGAAAAACTGAAACAGGGGATTCGCAGCAGCGAAGGGAAAACCACAGAGATTAAATTTTGTATTGCAGGGGAGGAACGCACAGAAGTGCATGAATGTTTTTTTTTTGGGTTTGTAATGTAAAAAGAAAATGCAGCAGCAGTGTAAAACCATTTTTGTTTTGGTAATGTAAGAAGTAAGAAAAAGAATGCACAGCAGTGTAGGAGAAGGAGAAGTGAATGAAGAAAACCAGGAGGTAGCTTTGTTTTCAAAACCATGAATTGTTTCACACAGCAGTGAAAAGGTAAATGTGCAAATCCCTGTAATTTTTGTTTTCACACAGTAGTGAATGTAAATGAAATATTTACACACAGTGGTGTAAAATTTCAAAG
>APFE030687597.1:15063-63946 GCA_000404065.3 Pinus taeda
CAGGACTTGGGTATGTAGGTGAATCCTCAAACAAGGATGAAAATGCTTTAAGCAAAGGAGATGTGAAGAAGCTAGAAAGAAATGGTGATGCTCCTAGTTCCAGCAAAGGCAAGGAGAAAAATGAAAGTTGCAATAGAAGAAATCCTGCTCCAAGTAGAAAACCAACTCCAAGAAGAAATGTAGCTGATGGAAAAAAGGCAAGAGGCAATGGTGATCATCAAAGGATCTCAAGGCAGCAAGGCTTCAGAAGTACATCAAGGAAACCTCCATCTCCCAGGTACCAAAGTTATTCTTGCTCAAACTTTGGTCATATGGCAAAATACTGTAGAGAATTTCATGGAGATAGATGTTGTGGTCCCCGACAATCTCCAAGAAATAATTTCACAAGAAGAAATCATGAATTTTTTATTCATGAACAATGTTGAATGTTTCAAGTGTCATGACATTGGGCATATGGCACGAGATTGTAACTTGACATGGGATCTTACACAAGCTAGACCCATGCAAAGGAAGAAAGTTACACAAGTATGGAGAAGGAAGGAAAGACAATCTGAAAATCCCTTGAATCTAAATTTGTTTTGAGAAGAGTCTGCCAAAAGAAGACAAGCACACATTAAAGGGGAGCTTGTAATTTTTTGTTGCTGAACTGTCTTAACAGTCACTCTTTTATGAAGACCTTTATAAGGGAAAAATATGAAGTTAAATGTGCCATAAAAGCAGAGAAGAAAAAGGGGCAGCGCTCAAATGTGAAGTGTAGCAGCGCAATAAGAAAAATATGCAAAGCATGGAGACCCTCACAGCAGTGGGAAGATAGAACCAAAAAAAACAGCAGTTGTTTGAATTTTGTTTTGGAGCACATGCATTTAATTGCATAGCAATGGAAGGTAGTTTTCCTTCTATGTAATGTGAGTGAACATACTCACAGCAGAGTGAGTACATTACACAACAGTAAAAGAAATGTAATGTTCTTCTTCATATGCAATGCAGCATGCAAAGAAATGCATAAAAGAGAAACATGGACAGCAGATTTTTAATGCTCATAGGTGAATGATAAAGTGTGGCAGCAGAAAATTGAAAGGAGTTGCACAGCAGTGCATTGTTTAAAAAAAATGAATGAAGACTAAGATTGTGTGAAGCAAGGTGTAAAGAAAAAGGCAGCAGCCCATGTTAATTTTTTTTGTGTGGAGAATGCAGCGCAAAACAACGTGAGGATGATTTCTCTCTATGTGCAAGTAATGGAGAGTAAAGAGTTAATGTATGGGTACACAACAGTATGATGAAACAAAAAGCAGCCACAGTGCAAATTGCAGAGGCAACGGAGCAGCCAATAAAACCCAGGGATGACAGAGTCTATGGTTATGGGTATGGACAGCATTGCATAAGAAAAGGCAGCAGCGTGATGGCAAGAAGGAGAAGCACAGTAGTGCGAAGAAAATGAAACCAGAACTAAGAGAGAGTGAAGAAATGTGTTTTTACACATCAATGCAAATAAGAAAATGCAGCAGCATGAAGTTTTTTTTTGATTGAAGAAATGACAGGTAATGGACAGCAGCAAATGTAAAAGAAATGTTTACACACATGAGTGTAAATTTGTAAGGTGGGACAGAGTAATTGTTCCAGAAAAGACAGAGTATTCTTGTCTTTGAAGAATGAACAGCAATGCAGAGTTTGCAAAGAAATGTAAGTGAAGTGCAGTGACACAACAGCAAGTGTAGACACAGCAGTGTAGGGTAGACGCAGCAAAGAAGATGGCACAACAGTGCAGCAGAGAATATGCAGCAACATAAAATAACAATGTAATGAGTATGCACAACAGTGCAATGAATGTTTTGTTTTGAAACTGCATCTAAAAGCAGTGTTTGGCAGTAATCCCTCCGTGAGAGGAAGTGATGTTCTTAGTGAATCCCTCTGTTAAAGAGGAAGGTGCTTTTCAACACAGTGTCATGGTAAATCCCTCTTTCAAGAGGAAGATGCTTTTTTAGCATACACATGGTAAATCCCTCTATCAAGAGGATGATGCTTTTCAGCATAGTCACAGGTGAATCCCTCTATCATGAGGAAGGTGCTCTTAAGCACAGTTTCAGGTTAATCCCTCTATTAAGAGGAAGACTATTTTGGGTTGTGGAACTGCATCTGAAGCAGTGTTAGTGAATCCCTCTGTTAAGAGGAAGATTTGTTGTCTTTGGAGAATCCCTCTGTAAAGAGGAATATGCTTTTTTAGCATAGACAGGTGAATCCCTCTAGTTTAGAGGAAGATGCTTTTCAGCATAGACAGTGGTGAATCCCTTTGTTAAGAGGAAGACTCTTTTGCAATAGCAACATGTCAAGGAGTTGAGAAAGTTCTTGGGTAAGACTAAATGCCCAGCAGGTGAAATTAAAGGGGAGTGTTGAAGTTATAATTTCCCCTGTGGGCGCAGGCCAGCAGTTGACGCACGCGGGAAACCACCCAGCAGAAAACCACAAACCGGAGGTAACCTCGTCGCACCGCCTTTTGGCTTAAAGCTATTTCCGTGCGAGGAGCTCCGACGCAATTTGGTGCAAACACGTGGATTGCCGTGACATCATCACCTGACATTTATCGGACGATAAATGTCAGTCAACTCACCCCATCCGATATCCGTCCGATTAAACTGCTTGCTCTCCGCCGTCCGATTGAAGGGAAGGTTCTCCGGGGTTTAAATTGTCCAAAGTACATATGGGCCTGATTAAAATTAAATACAGCGTGGACCTGGACCATACCTGATGTTAATGCAATGACATGTTTTGGTAAAAGTTTTAATGTTTTTCCTTACAGCGCGTTAATACGAAGTATGGGGGTAATATACAATGTAAGTCTTTTTATTTTATTTTATTATTTGGCATATGTCTTAAAAAAGGCGTTGACTCCATTTGAGTCATATTGCATTGCACACGAGGAGAAGAGGTATTGGGCTAGCAGCAGCCTATGAAAACTGTGGTGTAATCGCACACGATGAAAAACTGAAACAGGGGATTCACAGTAGCGAAGGGAAAACCACAGAGATTAAATTTTGTATTGCAGGGGAGGAATGCACAGAAGTGCATGAATGTTTTTTTTTGGGTTTGTAATGTAAAAAGAAAATGCAGCAGCAGTGTAAAACCATTTTTGTTTTGGTAATGTAAGAAGTAAGAAAAAGAATGCACAGCAGTGTAGGATAAGGAGAAGTGAATGAAGAAAACCAGGAGGTAGTTTTGTTTTCAAAACCATGAATTGTTTCACACAGCAGTGAAAAGGTAAATGTGCAAATCCCTGTAATTTTTGTTTTCACACAGCAGTGAATGTAAATGAAATATTTACACACAGTGGTGTAAAATTTCAAAGGAGACAGAGTAATGTCTTTTGTAATGTTTTGGTGAATCCCTCTGAGTGAAAGAGGATGAATATGTCTCAGTAAATTCTCAGGTGAAAACAGAGTTTTGGTTGAATGTTGTTTTTGGTAAATCCCTCTCAGCAAAGAGGATGGATGTATATCAGTCATTTTATTTTAATGAATAGAGATCTTTTATGGTGGTGAAATACTCTGTTCTCAGCTATTTTTTAAAAAGGGTCCTTTGTGCAAAAAGATCCTGGAGCAAAGGAAACAGAGCATTGACTCTGTGTTCAGTTAATGTTTGGTTTTGGTATTTTCCCATTGCAAAAATACCCAACATGCCTTTGCTAATTTATTGGGAGTGGGAGTCAGAGCCTTCACAAAAATCAATCTCATGTACCTGTCGTGACCAGAGGATTAATTGTATGTTCAACAGACTGTATGTTATTGCAATGTTCACTGCACTGTATGCATAGGTTTTAATGCAGAGGAATGACCAACATATAAAACGACCATTGCATATAAAACGACTATCGCAGATTATTGTTTCATGCCTCTAGCTTCATAACCAATGACAGCGCAAGCATTAATCAAAATTAAATGCAAAATGAATTAATGTATACAAAAATCCAAAAAAAACAAGTGGAAATCCAAAATAAACACAAATCAATATTTACTGAACTTAAGTCTTAATGCAATTCCTCTGAAATTCTAATAACTATAAACCTCCAGACTGCAGCTACTAAATAACAATATTCTCCAAACAAATACAAAGCAACATTCTAATAACTATAAACCTCCAGACTGCAGCTACTAAATAACAATATTCTCCAAACAAATACAAAGCAACATTCATAAGGCGAGCTGTTGTTCTTGCCTGTGT
This sequence comes from Pinus taeda, assembly GCA_000404065.3. Taxonomy (NCBI): domain Eukaryota; kingdom Viridiplantae; phylum Streptophyta; class Pinopsida; order Pinales; family Pinaceae; genus Pinus; species Pinus taeda. The sequence goes on from APFE030687597.1 coordinate 19,276, forward strand.
AGCGCCCAAGGCCGAAAATACGAATGGTGACAAAACAGCAAGTACAACTGAAATCGTTCTCCCGGCCATGGTGGGTGCTGCGCAGAATTATTTGAAAATGTTATGAATCTGCGCGTACCAGGACTCTGCAGCTGCTTCATATAAAAAAAAACGACTAGAATAGTTATCTGGTATTATATGGAAAGGGCTTATATATATAAAAACATTGTCGTGACACATGGTTTTATGTTACAATGGTTAAGTTTGGAGACCGGAGAAATTCTTGATACAGCAATAAAGCTCATGATGGGGATATCACATGTATGGCTTGGGCATCTCGCCCTCGTGTAACAGAAAATGGTCTCACAACAATTTTAGCTACAGCCAACTATGACAAAAGAGTGATGTTTTGGACTGCCCCTAAGTTTCCTTCAGCCATTTCTCAAGTCCTTGTATATTCTCCACTCATCACCAATTTGTATCGCGTGAATGATATGAGAGATGTTCATTAACGAGTTTAGTGAGAAACATACACATTTACAGCATGAAAGATACGGTTATCAAATGAATTTTAGGAGATTGTTGGAAGAGAATCAGCATAAAACTTTCAAGTGGGAGTCAGAGCCTTCACAAAAATCAATCTCATGTACCTGTCGCGACTAGAGGATTAATTGTATGTTCAACAGACTGTATGTTATTGCAATGTTCACTGCACTGTATGCATAGGTTTTAATGCAGAGGAATGACCAACATATAAACGACCATTGCATATAAAACGACTATCGCAGATTATTGTTTCACGCCTCTAGCTTCATAACCAATGACAGCGCAAGCATTAATCAAAATTAAATGCAAAATGAATTAATGTATACAAAAATCCAAAAAAAACCAGTGGAAATCCAAAATAAACACAAATCAGTATTTACTGAACTTAAGTCTTAATGCAATTCCTCTGAAATTCTAATAACTATAAACCTCCAAACTGCAGCTACTAAATAACAATATTCTCCAAACAAATACAAAGCAACATTCTAATAACTATAAACCTCCAGACTGCAGCTACTAAATAACAATATTCTCCAAACAAATACAAAGCAACATTCATAAGGCGAGCTGTTGTTCTTGCCTGTGTAGCGCCCAAGGCCGAAAATACGAATGGTGACAAAACAACAAGTACAACTGAAATCGTTCTCCCGACCATGGTGGGTGCTGCGCAGAATTATTTGAAAACGTTATGACTCTGCGCGTACCAGGACTCTGTAGCTGCTTCATATAAAAAAAGGGGCTAGAATAGTTATCTGGTATTATATGGAAAGGGCTTATATATATATAAACATTGAAATGGTTTGACAGACCTGGTTGAATACGAAAGCTATAACCAGATTGGCATGCCTTCTCCAGTGATAGGAATAAGTAATATGGGAAGCACGGCAGATATTTTGGCTTCTTTAATTCATATGATCGGGAAACTGTAACTCATCCGTAATAATTGTTTCGTGATCCGGTGCCAAATGGAACGCCGAAACCGTTTGGCCAACCCCTTTAATCAAAGGCTGAAATTGTTGCAATCGTCTAACACATAATCGTGTGGCTTAAAAGATGATAGGTAAGCAGAGAGGGGAGTTGATTTCAGAGGGAAACGCCTTACGGCGTAAATATCATAATTTAAAATGTCCAAGAAATTTTCTTTATTTGGGTCATCCATTCATATACCTTTAATGGACATGGAAGGGGATATATTCGATTCCATTTGTCACCTAAATTTTATGGAAATTTATCATAATGTTTTGGTTAATCAAACTAGTCAGAAATCTCCCTATGAGTATTAAAATTTGGTCTTGGCATTTCTATAATTCCCCATACATACCCTTTCCCAGAATTCATCAATTGGTTTACCTCATCTTAGATCCTCAAAGTTTTTTCGTCATGAACTCAATGGGTGAAAATATTTTGTATGTCTCCTCTTTATTAATCCGCTAAGCTTTATATTTCCCAGAATCAAACAATTATATGAAATTCACTTACAAAATCCTTTTTATATGTATATCAAATCCTTTCTCCAGAGGATAGAAACAAATTTTTTAGTCTCATTTTACCTCCCAATTATGTGCTTTTTCCAAAGGCTACTGAGTTTCCTATAGCTTATTTTTCAGAGAATTCCAAGCCAATCATGTATATGATTATGGGTGTGTTGGGAAGAGATGATACCTCATTCATCAATTGTAAATCCCTAGGGTTTTTCAATCTGATGATGCAACCCAATTTTGTGTTTGGTATTCCTACTTATTGGGAGCATTCTATTAAATTACAACTTCTCAATTTTAGCATTTTCGGATGCTTTAGGTTCCCATGTTTAATGGTCTATCTCTTTTTATATGCACATGTGGATCAGTTCATGGATTTAGGTTTGAACATTCTTGATTTTCCCCGGGGAAAAATCGCAATTTTCTGTTAGAGAAAGAAAATTACATGTTGTAGATGCATGAGTGTCATATGTTGATGTTGGGCCTATGGCCATCAAAAAAATATTTTTCTACAAAAAACCCTTATAGGGTGGACTAAAAACAGTTTTGTAATAATATATACAAATAATACTATATCATGTACTGTTAGGATGAGACAATATATAATACAAATTTTAGGGCATGTTGGCCCTCAGGTAGTTTTGATCTATGTACGGCCAATGATAGTACTGGAAGTGCTCATCACCCTATTGTTCCTTTATGAGCCAGATTCCCCTGAGCTGGATCGTTGCCTCCTTGGATAGTTGGTCGGAAGCCTGATTGTGTTCCCTTTAAATATGATGACAAGAAATATATTCAAAATGGGATTTAAATAGCAATGCTTCATCCAATATATTTCTGAGTGAATGCATATGAAATTTGGATGCATTGTTGAACCAATTTATATTGATTTTTGAATCCCCAAAATTTTGAAGATGTCTGCATTCATAAGAAAGTGCAAAATGGAGTAGGTGGTGAAGGGTTTGTTTGGACATTCTTGATTTAAATAAGAAGAAATATGTTATTGTGAATTGGACTGACATTGTTAGATGCAAAGAAACTAATTATGGTTTCTCCTACTATATTTTTGACTTCATGTCGGTAGTATAAAAAATCATAAACAACATGTTAAATCCTAGAATTTTGTCAGAGGCCCAATCTTTGTTACAGTTGAGCTAAGACATGAAGATTGGTGACTAGTATATATTTGAAGAGCATGTAGAGATAAGGTCATATGGTGTAGAAATTCCACCATATAAGCTTCATACTTTTGTGCTAATGAGGATGTTTAAACTAGAATTCATCAGGAAGAGTTTGAATGTGGATCAAGTCCACTTTGTCCCAACTAAAAAGGGCTTTTTGTTCAAGTTTCCTACAACAATAGGCCCATTCATTGTAAATAACAGTAAATTTGTTGAAGAGATTGAGAGGATGATGCAAGAGATGAATTTTCAGCATGGTGAGAGATGGAATTATTATCCACACCAAATAATTTCTAAAAGAAGGCTATAAATATCATGTGATCCATACATTTAAGAAGCAAGACCAGAAATACAAAAATTAGCAAATATCGGTGTGGATGAATCACAAGAAGGTGTGGATGTGGAAACCCCTCTACTGATAGAGAAGGGATTAAAGATAAATGTTGTAGAAATAATAGACATTGATGGGAAAATTCTCAAACCAGCCAAAAAGAAAAAGCTTAAGGAGGAGAGACAAAAATGTCATAATTGATAGAGAAGCCTTCAAGTGATGTTAGACTCTAGTTGGAATTGGGATATATAAGGTGTGCACCTTCATCTCCAATCCCAATGAAGCGGAGTTGTCTTCCTTGAATACTTTGAAGGAGAAATTCCAGTAGATTGAAGATAAAAACATCAACGTGAAGAGTAGTGTCATGACACAATTAGAAGGTCAATCAATCTCTAGCTATCAGAAAAGGCTCCTCTCAGCCATGGATATTGAGAGGAACCATATTAAATTATATTTTACTCATACAGTATCCCAGTCCATTCTGGTGTGTATTTCAGGAATGTGAATCTTTTTTTCAATACTAAATATATTCCACTACCATAAAAAAGAAACATGCATAGACAAACAAGAGAGCTAATTTACAATGACCTCAATAATACTTCCTTATTAGCAAGTAAGGTAGAGGCGCTTCTGGGAAAGGTGATAGATTAGATCAAGCTTGAAAAATCAAATTCCATAACTCTTCATACTCATAATGAAGAGTAAAAGAAGTCAATTATTAAGCTTTGGGTAAATCCAAAAGATAAGACAATTATCCAAGCTTTAATTCAAGGTGCAGAATCAGAGGTTCAATCTTTGAGGAGGAATTGAAAATGCCTGTAGAAAAACATGTACAGACTCTAGGTTAGCTCAAGTGGAAAAGGAGAAAGAAATCTTGACGAAGGAATTGTTACAAAGAAATCAAGAAGTTGCAACCCTCAAAGAGAAAAATGCATAATTGATACAAAAGATAGAAAAACATTTTTGCACAATTGTGGTATCAGCTGATTCAAAGGACCCAACTAACAAGTTAACCAGGGTCATGACAGAATTGAAAATATCAGAAAGTGAGTTGAAGAAGTTGTAGAAAGATCTGGATGAAAGAAAGGAGTAACTAAAACATAAGGAGAGATGATTAAATATGGAAAGGGATAGTGCAAATCAAAACAATAATAAATATCATTCAACATGTGATGAGGTCAAGGAATTAAAATAGAATCTTAAAGGAAACATATCCTTGATCTAAGCAAGGGAAATTATATGGGGCGACTTAATTTAGCAAATTTGAGTAGTCTAGGATCATATGATTGTCATTGTTGAAGAAAGCTTTATGATTAAGGCTTTTGAGCTGATTATCTACACTAATAAAGACCAAGTACAGGAAGTTCCACGTACAACAGATAATATTATTGATTATCTGAATGCTAAATCCTCCCAAGAGCTCATAATAATGGATAATTGAGACATGACAAATGTGGTATTAGAAATAAGTAAAATGGTCCAAAGAAACATGTACAGAAAGAAGGTAGAGAGAAAGTTAGAAGAAGTTAGATAATCAGTTACATATTTTAATTCTAACTTTGAAAAAGGGATAAGAACAGGGCTGCCAACATGTTGGGATCAGCAAGGGGACCTTCTCTCCTAGGCACAGTATGAAACATTGTTGGTGGCAACTAAAAGAAAGATTAACTCCTCACATGAAAATACTACAGCGTAAAAGGGATCAATAATTGTCAACTACCTGCAAAGGGATTTTCAGTTGTCATGGTTAGTAAAGACTTTATTCACTGATAAACCAAGTTACACCGAATTAACAAATTTGAGGATGGCCTACGGTAGGATGCTTCAAAGCCTAATCCTTGATCTAGTGATTTGGAATAAATGTCATTCTCTTGTCACAACACTGAGTGTTCAATTCGTTGAGCATGGGACTTCATCAAACGAAGTAGAAGTATTAATAGAAAAATAGTCATGAATCTCTAAATAGTAAAATTTTAGAAAATTTAAAAACATTTTATTTTGTAACTTTGTAAAAGTATGGAAGTATTTTAGTCTTTAAATGTTTTAAAGGAATCGAGTATTTTAAAGGTAGTTAAGGAAGTTAAAAAATTTCATAACTTCCTCTTAATATAAACTTTCTTTAAAAGAAGACCAGGGGACCATTTTTGGGGTTTCAATTTTTTGCCTAGAGATTAAATTTTGTTGTGTAATGTGGAAATTTTCTTAGAGAATCAATAAAGTTTTTACACGCGATTCCATACATGTGATTGGTTATAGCATGGTTTTATTATCTTTTTAAGTCATTTATTACATTATTATTCCATGGAAAATTCTGCAATGAAGTTGGGGGTTGCTTTTCATCAACAGATTTATTGATGCTTTGATAATAACATAAAGTACTAATATATTTTTGTTTAAAAAAACTTTAATCTGCACTCCACATTTTTCATTAGTCCACCTTCTTGCATTTCATTATTTAAACTAAGGTTTTTTATAAAGGATTCTATATCATCCCTATGCATTGAATCTTTTTCCTCAATATTCTTTCCTGCCATACTACAACTTTAGTGAGTTGTACCCACAGACATCTTGGCCATCTTGAAGGGTTTTTTCATTTTCTCTAATAACATAAATTACATTACATTTTAAAGAAATATCTCTAGTAAATAATGGTTTCAGTCGTAAAATAAAATATTTTACTTATTTTGAATAGATGTCCTAGGAACTGGCCTCCTCTACGCTAGAGGTTGTCAATAGGGTTACAACAGCCTTTATAATGGATCGACATAGAATATATTCATAGTTCTAAGCACAAGGATCTTGATAGAATGGTCAGTGTAGAGTACCACATATAGGAAGATGGATGCTCAAGTGATTAGGCTATAATAGAATGGTTTGAATGGAAAAATGGGTCCCTATGGCCAAGAAAACATCATGGAAATTGTCAAGGAGATGGGAAGCACTAGATTTGAAGACTAGTCATGTTCCACAATGAGTGGGTGTCAGTGCACTATTCGTGAATGGAGAATTTAGCTAGGGATTAAAGAGAATAACTATGGTTTGTGATGCAGAAGCATGTGACTTAGAGGGAAAAAATCTTAAAACATATTCCAAAAATCCAAAAAAAATCTACAGGCAAGGGAGTGGGGTCCTTTAGCCAGCAAGTTCCATGCTTTTCTAGTTTAAGATAAAGATAGAATTAAGAATAAAACCATGTTGTAATAGTTTCTTTATGATAAGTTGTAGTAGCTCTATGACTTTAAATCACTCTATGTAAAAGGCATGCTTTTGTATGGATAAGGACCGAGAGGTCTTATCTATTATTTATAAATAAGAAACAACGAGACTCTCAGAGGGTAGAGCCCAGAAGCATTATGATATGCAAAAAATCTCTCTTTCTTCATATGGTGTTATGGTTCCATGTAAATTGGTATTTTATGCATATATCAGTGTGGTTCTATTATTTTCTGAGTTTATAAATGGTGATTCAGCCTTTGTTTTTCAATTAACTCTTAATATTAGACCTGTTCAGGAGTTTTCCCTTCATATCGGCGAGCACAGGCTTCTCAAATCATTTTATATAGTTCCATGGCCAAACTCTAATTACACAGAGAAATCGTGAAATTTCCTTAGCCAGAGCATAATTTCGGACCTGAAAAATTATTAGATTTGGTTCATACTGTATCAGCTTCGACCCAATATCACGTCGTAGAACCACAAGTGGAGTGGAAGACCATTGGAATCGCCGAAGTTTGAACTCCAATAGCTCAGACTCGAAATGCCATAAAGTGGAGTGGGTAAGTTGTCGGGTTCGTGTTAGTTATCGCATCAAAAAGTCGAAATGGGAGGAGTCAGGCCTTTGGAATTGTGGAATCACTGATAGCGATTGTTGATTATCACATCGCAAAAAAGGGTGCTGAAAGGGCCGATTATTAAAGCATCAATAGTGTTATTTTCAGTTAATGCAAATTCTTGGAAATTAAGTGCCAATAGTGTAATTCCCTTGGAATTACACCAAGACCATTTGAAAGTCGTGACAGTGTTAAAAAGCGTTGATAGTGTATTTTGTTCCTTTGGAAAGAAATCTCCGTTAGTTGTGTATTTTGCCTGAAAATGCAGTTGTCTCATGTTTAAATGCGTCGATAGTGTATTGCATTAATCCCATTTTAAAAATCGTCGATAGTGTGTTGTGTACATCCTATGGATTTACAGTTCCGATAGGAACACAGGCTCGGTTTGTTAATTGTGGACAATAACCAGGGTTGGGTGATTAGAGGGAGAACCCATGAAGCAGTCAAGCTAATAATAGATTACTGATACACCTGTAGAAAGAGAAAGAAGAATTCAGCTAGATATTGAAGAAATTGTAGCCAGATTTGAAAGGTTGCCTATATTGCCTACACCCATGCCATCACTAGTGGTAACAGAGGCAGCCAGCTGACATTGGATTGAATCTTAGAAGCAGGAGAAGTAAAGTTACTATGGCTTTCATATTTGGAAGAGGACGAGGATGTGGTGGAAGAGGATGGCCTATTGCAAACGCTAAAGTGATCGAAGTTGTGCAACAGATGCAAGCTAGATTGGATGCATTAGCCATAGGAATAAATATAGATGATGGAGATGTTAGTGAACCTAAGATTGAAGCTGTAGAGGAGGAAGTTGTAGCAATTACTCCTGAGATGAGGTTCTTCCATTCAATGTTGAGATCCACGGCCAGGCCAAAGACCGAGGTATCAATATATGAAGGAGGATTGAATCTAGAATAATTAATAGACTATGTTAATGGCATGGAGAAATTCTTCGACTTTGAAGAAACAGAAGATGAGAAGAAAGTGAAGTTCGTTGTCACCAAGCTAAAAGGCCATGCAACGCTTTGGTGGGATGGTGTGCAGGCAGAAAGGAAGAGACTTAGCAAGAAGCTAATCAAGAATTGGAGCCAGATGGTAGAAAAGCTAAGAGGTAAGTTTCTGCCAAGTAATTATCAGCAAACCTTGTTCAGATAGATGCAAAATCTTAAACAGATGTCTATGATAGTGAAAGAATACACAAAGGAATTCTAAAATGTAAGTATAAGAGCTGGAGAAGCCTAGGATACAAATGAGAAGGTGGCAAGATATATGAATGGTCTCAGGATGGACATTCAAGATGAGATAAGTCTATTGTCTCCTAAAAAAATAAGCTTATCAGATAGCACTGAAAGCTAAAGAAAAACTCATGAGGAAGAAGTCTGCCAGAGGGAGAGGTACTTTCTGAGGAAGGGGAAGTCAAGGTGATAGAGGAAGATCTACAACACCTAAAAATGGAGCTAGCAATAGTTCAACCTAGCATGTACCCACAGGAGGTGATGCAAGAGGCAGAGAGAGCTTTCCTAGAGGAAGAGGAGGCAGAGGAAGAGGTAGAGAAATAAGATGTTACAAATGTCACAAGCTAGGACACAAAGCTTTTGAGTGCCTAGAGAATGCAGAAACAAATCAAAGGAATGCCATTGTTGCTCAAGGTGAGGGAGAAGCAACAATAGCAGTAGTGACAGAAGAAGAAAATATACCAGAGAGAGGAGAATCTTTGGTAGTTAATAAAGTTTTGCTTAAGCCATCAAAGGAGGTAGTTGAACCATCACAAAGAAATACTTTATTCAGGACACTGTGTAAAGTCCAAGGGAAATGTTTCCAAATGATCATTGATAGTGGCAACACTGATAACTTGGTCTCTACAAAAGTGGTGGAGAAATTGAAGCTGAAGACAATGAAACATCCAACACCTTACAAGGTGTCATGGTTGCAAAAGGGACATCAATTGTCCGTAGATGAACAGTGTGAAGTTGAATTTCAGGTGGGCAAGTATAAAGATAAAATTGTTTGTGATGTGATGCCAATGGATGTGTGTCACGTATTGCTTGGAAGACCTTGGCAATATGAAAAAGAGCCATGCATGATGGAAAAAGAAACACCTACAAGTTTGGAAAGGATGGTGTCAATCATACATTGCTGCCTCTGCAAGAAGAAGATGTACTAGGAAAGAAGATTGATCCAAAAACTCTATTATTTCGAGGAAAGGAATACTTGAAGAAGATTGAAGAAAATGAGGTAAATTTTGTTGCAATTTGCAAGCCCAAGGTAATAATGACTTCTACTAAAGTTTTTGATTTACCCATTGAAATTCAAGAAATGTTGGAGAAATATTGTGATATTATTGTTGATGATTTGCCTAATGAATTACCACCCATTAGAAGAATCAGCCATCATATAGATTTGATACCCGGAGCAAGTCTACCTAACAAAGCAGCTTACAGAATGACTCCTATAGAAAATGAAGAGGTTAGGACATATGTGCAAGAATTGCTTGACAAAGGGTTGATCAGAGAAAGCTTGAGTCCTTGTGCAGTGCCAATAGTGCTGAATCCAAAGAAATATGGAGGATGGAGAATGTGTATAGATTCAAGAGTCATCAATAAAATCACAATCAAGTACAGATTTCCTTTGCCTAGAATTGAATATTTAATGGATTTTTTGAGTGGAGCAAAGTATTTTTCAAAACTAGATCTTAAAAGTGGGTATCATCAGATAAGAATAAGAGAAGGGGATGAGTGGAAAACCATTATTAAGAAAAATGAGGGACTGTATGAGTGGAGAGTAATGCCTTTTGAGTTGTCAAATGCACCAAGTACATTTAGGAGACTCATGAATGAAATTCTTAAAGAGCTCATTAGTATGTTTTTAATAGTATATCTGGACGCTATATTAGTTTACAAAAGGTCTAAGGAGGAGCATGTGAGACATCTGAATTATGTCTTACAAAGGCTGCAGCAAGAGACATTATTGTTGAATTTGAAGAAGTGTTCATTCATGAAAGAAGAACTAGTGTACTTGGGTTTTGTTATTTCTGCTGAAGGGATGAAGATGGATCCAAAGAAGATCAAAGAAATTATGGAGTGGCCTTCACCCAAGAGTGTTTTTTAGGTAAGGAGCTTTCATGGTCTTGCTAGCTTTTATAGAAAATTCATCAAGAATTTTAGTAAAATTAATGCACCTATTATTGAGACCATAAAGAAGGATAAACAGCCATTTAGATGGACTGCTGAAGCAGGAAAATAAATAAAAAATAAAAAAAAATAAAAAAATCAACTGTTAAAGAAAAAAATCACTGAAAAGCTTATTTTGGTTCTGCCTGATTTTAACAAACCTTTTCAAGTGAAGTGTGATGCTAGTGGAGAAGAAATTGGAGGTGTTTTAAGTCAGGAAGACCAACCAATAGCTTATTTTAGTGAAAAGCTAAATGATTCCAAAAAGAAGTATTATTCTTATGATAAGGAGTTCTACGCAGTTGTGCATTCATTAAAGAAATGGAGGCATTATCTAATGTCAAAGGAATTCATCCTTTATTCAGATAACCATGCACTACAGTTTATAATGCAGTAGCCAAAGCTCAGCCAGAAACATGCTAAATGGGTAGAATATCTTCAAGGTTTTCATTATGTTTTGAAACATATAAATGGCCAATTAAATAAAGTTGCAGATGCCTTAAGTAGGAGAAATGTATTGCTTCAAGAGATTCAAATACAAGTGTTGGATTTTGATTTTCTTAAGGAATTATATGAGACTAATTCAAATTTTAAATAGGCATTTGAGGCTTGTAAAAATCTTGTTTTGGTGGATAGGAGTAAATGGTTGGATTACTTCTTACAAGATGGGTTGTTATTTAAGAAAAAACAGCTATGCATACCAAATTGTTCTATGAGAGAGAATTTAATCAAAGAAAAACATAGTGGAGGATTTGCAGGAGAGAAGACTTTTGAATAGTTGAACAGATTTTATTTCTAGCCGAAAATGAAATCTGAAGTGGAAAAGTATGTGAAAACTTGCAAAGTTTGTCAATATGCAAAGGGAAGAAGCCAAAACACAGGTTTGTATATTCCATTACCAATTCCATATAGGCCTTGGGATATGGTAAGTATGGATTTTGTTTTGGTTTACCAAAGACTCAAAGAGGTAATGATTCAATTTTCATTGTAGTGGACAGATTTTAAAAAATGGCACACTTTGTTCCGTGTTATAAAACTAGTGATGCTTCTCACATTGCTAATTTATTTTTTAAGGAGATTGTAAGATTGCATGGGTTGCCCAAAAGTACTGTCTCAGACAGGGATTCCAAATTTGTTGGACATTTCTAGAGGACACTATGGAAGAAGCTGGGAACTAAATTAAGTTTCAATTCTACCTATCATCCACAAACTGATGGACAGACTGAAGTGGTGAACGAGATTTTAGGCAATCTTATAAGGAGCCTTACTGTAGAACATCCAAAGCAATGGGACCAAGTGTTAGCACAAGCTGAGTATGCATATAATGACTCACCTAATAGGAGTATAGGATAGAGTCCATTCCATATTGTTTATGGAATGCACCCAAGAGGAATATCTAAATTAAGAAATTTGGGAAAAGAAGAGATGAGAAGTGCAGAGGGTGAAGATTTTGCTTCAAAAATGCAAGCAATACATGAAAAAGTGAAACAATAGCTGCAGGATAGAAACATCAACTACAAAACCAGAGCAAATAGGAGGAGAAGAGGCATTAACTTTGAAGTTGGGGATTTGGTTTTAACACATCTCAGAAAAGAGAGGTTTCCAAAGAGGGAGTATAATAAATTGAAGTTCAAGAAAATTGGACCATGCAAAGTATTGAGGAAAATCTCTGCAAATGCCTATGAAATTGAGTTACCCTCTAATGTTGGGATATTACCAATTTTTAACGTTGTAGACTTGTACAAATATGAAGGTGAAATTGCAAATGATACAGCACAAGATCAAGAGACCCAAGAGATTGATTGGGTAAAACAATTACCCACAGCAAAGGAGTTGTAGCCAGAAAGAATTTTGGACAAGGTGTTTAAGAAGACAAGGGGACAAGAGTACTTCCAGTATTTGGTAAAATGGAAGGGACAGCCAATCGTTGAAGCTACTTGGGTTACAGAAGACATGCTATAGAAACTGGGCAGTTATGTAGATGAACTCATGGACAAGAGCCCATGAAGAGTTTTGTCCTTAGGAGTCTGGAGCATGTGACTTAGAGGGAAAAAATCTTCAAACATATTCCAAAAATCCAAAAAAAATCTATAGGCAAGGGAGTGGGGTCCATTAGCCAGCAAGTTCCATGCTTTTCTAGTTTAATATAAATATAGAATTAAGAATAAAACCATGTTGTAATAGTCGCTTTATGATCAGTTGTAGTAGCTTTATGGATTTAAATCACTTTATATAAAAGGCATGCTTTGTATGGATAAGGACCGAGAGGTATTATCTATTATTTATAAAGAAGAAACAATGGGACTGCCAGAGGGTAGAGCCCGGAAGCATTATCATCTAGAAAAAAACTCTCTCTGTTCTTCTGGTTTTATGGTTCCATGTAAATTGGTATTTTATGCATATATCAATGCAGTTTTGTTATTTTCTGAGTTTATAAATGGTGATTTAACCTATACTTTTCAATTAACTCTTAATATTAGACCTGTTGCGGATTTTTCCCTTCATATCAGCAAGCGCAGGCTTCTCAAATCATTTTATAGAGTTTCGTGGCCAAACTCTGTTTACACAGAGAAATCGCGAAATTTCCTTAGCCAGAGCATAATTCTGGACCTAAAAATTTATTAGATTTGGTTCATACCCGTATCAGGTTCGACCCAATATTGTGTCGCAGAACCACAAGTGGAGTGGAAGACAATTGGAATCACCAAAGTCCGAACTCCAATAACTCGAACCCGAAATGCCATAAAGTGGAGTGGATAAGTTGTTGGGTCTACGCTAGTTATCACATCGCAAAGTCAGATTGGGAGGAGCCAAGCCTTTGGAACTGTGGAATCACCAATAGCGATTGCCAATTATTGCATCGGGAAAAAGGGTGTTGAAAGGGTCGATAGTGTTATTTTTGGTTAATGAAAAGTCTTGGAAATTAAGCATCGATAGTGTAATTCCTTTGGAATTACACCAAGACCATTTGAAAGCCGTGATAGTGTTGAAAAGCACCGATAGTGTATTTTTTTCGTTTGGAACAAAATCTCCGTTGGTTGTGTATTTTGCGTGAAAATGCATTTTTCTCATGTTTAAATGCATCGATAGTGTATTGCATTAATCCCATTTTAAAAGTCGATGATAGTGTGTTGTGTTAATCCTATGGATTTATAGTTCTGATAGGAACAAAGGCTCGGTTTGTTAATTGTGGGCAATAACCAGGTTTGGGTGATCAGAGGGAAAACCCATGAAGCAGTTAGGGTAATAATAGATGATTGATACACCTGTAGAAATAGAAAGAAGAATTCAACCAGATGTGGAAGAAACTGTAGCCAGATTTGAGCAGTTGTCTATATTGCCTGCACCTAGGCCATCAGTTTAGAAACTAGGTTTGTGGAGGTGCCAAATTGATGTGTTCATGTGGAGGTGAAACATAATATTGGGTTGAATCTTTGTTAGCTCTAGTTTGGAAATATGGCTAATGTCTCCTAGGTTTTCAAGTTATGGGTCAATCAGGACTCAATCACCATGGTTGGGAGTGTCAAAGCGTTAGGGTTTAAGTAAGAATGGAAAGGATGGCTTTCCCATGATGTGATTAACCATGTCTCCAAACATCACTCTATGATAACAATTTTAAGTCATAAAGGGTTAACAAACTTGTGAATGGGTTATGGTTCACACGCCAATAGAATCTTCAAGGAAACAATTGAGAGCTTACCACAACCATCAATGGTTAGAATTGTGAGTAGCACCCCCATAAATAATTACCCTCATGCATATGATATCACCATTGAATGGAAATATTAATGGCTATGGTTGTTGGTGAAATTGAGTCTAATTGAATAAAGTGATAATTAACAGATGGCTCTCTTTTTTGCGGTCATAATGGAGATTACATTGTAGGAAAATATAGATGGGATGTGTTTAGTGGTCTCAATTCAATTGAGGAAACCACCATGATATTATTTAAGAGGTTACAAAGAATTTGGATCTAGAAACAAGAGCATCGAGTGAGAGGATGGAAAGGCGGGGCAACAATGAACAAAAAAAAATATTGTAATGGAATCAATTATAGAATGTAAATGGGAATATTGTTGTAAGACCTGGTAAGGCATGTGTACCCCTAGGAAATTGTTGGTAAATTATAGTGTTAGACCGAGGTGATAAGGTGAGTGGTAGGTTAACATATACCCCAAGTATAAAATTTGAGGGGGGTAAGGGCTAGAGTGAGTGAGGTTGACTCACTTGGTTAGTTTGGCCATATTTGGCTAAGGGAAACCCAAAGTAAATTTTTAAGGGGGTAATGTTAGGTAAAATTGACTCTTGGGAAAGAGTCAAATTTTACCTGATTATTAGTGGTGGTTTTGGGCCCATGGTTTTTTGGTTGGTCATGGTAATTTTCTCATGAATTTCATGTAATGGAGCCTTTAAAAGGCTTGGAATACTTAATTGTAATAGGTTCATGGAGGTAAGCGATGAAGGATCACTTGATTGTTTTGGACATGGTTTTCACCAAGAATACTAATGGAATTACATTAGGCTAGGTTTTTCCCCGAAGTTGGGGTTCTCTCAAGGTAAATATTGTGCATTTTATGTATGTTTTATTACTGTTGCTAAGTTAATATTTTTCCTCTTATTAAATTTAATATTTCTTGTGGTCAATATTTTATTTACTCTTCAATTATTTCTACAAGATGTTGATACCATAATAGGGGAAATTTTTTGGCAAAGGTATGCCCAGTTGTAGGAGGGATGTCAAGGTGACACCCAATCTACTCCATTCATCTATCCAAATTGCTAAGATGCTTATGTATGTGATCAATGGAGTGGGGGATGAAGTAGGATTCATGGTGGTCTAGAATAATCTTGCCCAACATAATTTCATTTCTAGTATAAATCAATGGCATGTATGTAGTAATCATATCTCCCTCTCTTGTGGGTGGTGTTGGGGACCCAATCAATATAGTCATCTAAAACTTCAATATCGAAAAAGGAAGATCGATGAAAGGAGGCTTATGCTTCCATACTAGTAAGATCATATTAAATCTGGGGAGAAGTAATTTCTCTAAAGCATGATACAAAGCCTTGAATTATATGATGCATGTGTTTATAGCCTTAGTAAACTCAGTCTTCAAAAGAGAAAATGCATGTACAGAACCAAACTCGATGGTGCGACATGTTGAGGCAAACAATTAGGAAAGAAAGGGCACTATTTTTAGTCTAGAAAGATAATTGAGCTTGAAATCCTTAAGAGGAATGGAGCCAATATAGTAAGAACCCTACCAAAATATCACTAACTAATAACTTGTAGAGAGACACACAGTCCGCCTAAATAAGAAAATGAATATAATCCCCTTTGGACAATGTTTAGAGTCACACTATTAAGCAACAGAAATCCCCAAACCACCTTGCCAAATTCATGCCTCTAGAAATATTGCAGACACAAAGTTAACCCAAAGATTTTAAAATGAGACGCAGAGACCAAATCTTCAGATCAAGTTCTAGGTAATAGGCCTAAAACAACGCCTAACTGAGTGATTTGCTTGGTCTTGGTAATCCACCAGAGTAAGAACTAAAGAAAATTATGGTAGAGATGTTGCACAGTGATTCTTGGATTGAATTTAAGTGACAGAGGGAATATTTCCTCAAAACCTTATGCATGCACCCCGAGGGGAATTAGCTAGAGGCCCGACTGAGATACCCAAGCAGAAAAATGGAAGTTGGAAAATATTAAGCCTTGAAACCAGTGAACATGTAGACCATGAAGAGTTTAATAGTGGAAAAGAGAGAACCATAAACATACTTATAATCTAGCTTCCCATTGAACTATTATGTTCCATTTAGATGGTGAAATACTTGCACAATGATCCCATGCCAAAAGAGGGGGAAGGAAACTCCAATAGTCCAATAGAATTGGGAAATAATATCTTCCAGCAAGATTATGAGTGAGTCCCCAAGACAAGCAAGGAAACACATTGAACCAGAACACCCCCGAAACCAGGCTTATGTCTAAACTAGAAATTCTTGAAATAGAAATGAAATCCATAATAAAGAAAAAACATGATATCCAACAAATTAGGGGGTAAAATCAAACCAAAAATTGGAGGGAGTATAGAAATTACCCCTAGAGATGCTCAAGCTCCAGGTCCCTGGCAAGTTTTTGGAATTCTGGAGCAAGCATGCTCAGTATAATTCATGTCCTCCACCAAATGGAATTATTCCCTAAGATTGTGCCTTCCATTTGGCCAATGTACCTAACATCAGTAAAATAAAAAACCATTAGAGTCTCACAATACCACCCCTCGAGCTACCTGCACAAATCTGCTTGACAATTCATATTCTATGAGTGGGAGGTGAAATTACAGCCACACGGGTCAAACATTGACTCCAAATGGTGAATCAGGTTTCCATTGTGTTCCGCAATGTCATCAAGTGGGGTGTTGGCAACCTACCCCCTTGCATTGGCACATGTCACCCCATTCGGGGAAAGTTCTCATTAAGTTGGTAGCATTGTTTTCTACGTATTATTAAGAAATTAAGGTTATAATATTATTTGAGTTAATATATTAAAGGGATTTTGATGACATAGAATCTTATATATTGTATTATATATGGTGAAGGTAATACAATGAGAGGTGAAAATCTAAAGATTTTTCCATTATCCAAGTTAAAGGTTTATAGGGTAAATCTCTCTATGTGATTTTTATTGTTTATTTTTATGTTTTATAAAGAATATGTGTATGCATTACCCACTGTAAAGGTTTTAAACTTATAACTTTAATGTTAGATTTATATATTTTTCCAATAAATGTATTTAAACTAGACACATGTACTATGAGTTAAATATTTGATTTTGTGTCCTTGGGAAGCAACTACGAAGGATTAATTTCTACATAATTTTTCCTTTACTTTAAAAATCACTATGTGGAGTAGAATTTCATCATATATTTAACTTAATGATTTTGTCACTTCTTTTAACTCAATTTCATTATGTATTGGAATTAGTTTTTTGTGTTGGAGTTGAAGTTCCATAAAATCATGCGACATTTTATAGGTACAAATATGAATATCACTTAAACAAAGCATATATAACAACTACTTGTACAAAATTAGTTTTCTGATCCAGAATTTATGGTTTGTAGGTCTGCCACACTTTTTTGATGTGCCACTCTAATTCTACCATGGCATATTGAACTTCAAATATCATAAAAAATTCTTGGGGGTTTCACCTTTTTGACCAATGTCTTACCATGTTAATTCATAAAGGGGGTTTTTTAATTGAGGAAGATAAAGTCAATATTTTGTAGGTACTAGGGGGCAGGAATAGGGTACTAGAAGGTTATATATATTGAGGGGAATAAGAAGGGTATCTAGTAAATTAGAGGTTATTTTATTGGGAAAATGTATTGGGATGGGGATTCAAAAAATGATTTTGAAAGGTATTAATACCTAGTGAAATTAAGGATATTCTTTAATATTCCACAAATGCACTTGTTATGTCACAAACTCAATGAGTGAATACATTGTGAGAACATTCAAGATATTGTATCATTATACATATGCATTTCTCAACATGCATGAAAAACTTTGTTTATTCTTTCACTCAATTTGTTTTTGTATTATGACCAACATAAGTCACATTAGAATATCAAGCAACAATTCACCTTTACTAAATTTTTTAAATTATAATATTGTTGACGATGCTAGAAATCCTTCAACCATGTGGGTCTCCCTGATGTGAAGTCCCAATTATACCTCACATTTTTTGCAATAGGAACAGCATCAGGAGTATCGACTTGGTTTCCATATATTCTTATATATTTTCCTTGGCTTTAGCTATCAACAAGAGAGAGAAGTATGTATGTGCCTTCGCGAAAAGTAAGTAAGTGTGCCTGATGAATGTTCGGTTGTAGGTGTATCAAGTTTCTTCTACTACAGAGGTAGGAATGGTGAGCCTCTAAGAGGAAGGTAATATTACCACACTAGTAAAGGCACACACCAGTTGTTGGCTTGATGGGGCCTGACCCAAGTTCAGCTTTAACTATACCAACCAACAAAACCCTAAATTGTTGGCCCTTTCGGCAACAACCCATGTAGCACAGGTTGTAGTCTCACCTAAAGCAGTATTGGGGATGCTAGAACCAAGTTTATGCATCCAGAGGCCTTTGTGATGGGTTCCTGAGTTTCTTATGGCTTAGATCTTCCTTCATGCATCTTTATTCCTTCGAAATGGACAACTACTCCAACCCGTCTAAATGACTTCCATATCTTTGCAAAGGTAGTTAATTATAATTATCATGCATAAATATTACAAATCAACCAATTTCATGTAGCAAATAAGCATTAATTCATATTAAAAAAATTATAGAGAGAAGATACATAAACTTTGAATAAGTAAATAAAAAGACACAGATGCTTCAATTTCGGCTCAATATAGTCTTTATTAGATATAAATGTTTAGATACAAGGTTTTTATCCATGCCCACTCAGCTGTAGGGGCTTGCACACTCAGCCTGTGGACTTACCAAAGTCTTTGCGCACTCAGCTGCAGGAGCCTTCCCCTTTTGCCTAAGTACAGGAAACATACCTTTCCTACCTTAGCACCTCGCCCTTACAATTATTCTTTAATCCAGTTATCCCCTAAGACTCGCTATGACTCAACTTTATATAGCATTTGCTTTACAATACCATGGTCCACAGACCATGGGCAGGTCTCAAAACAACTCTATCACCTACCCACATAAGGGACTAAAGTCTCTTTGACTTCTGTTAGCTTCACACTCTGCTTTCCACATTTCGTAGATACTTTACATTGCTACAAAAAATAATACAAAATTGACTCAAGACTTAACAAAATTGACCCCAAGGACCCCATCCCAATAGGTCCCCAACACAAATTGGGTGCCTCGCCCTCAATTCACTTAGTTGGCGCCTTTATCTTGTTGCGGAGGTCACTAAACTATGTCTTCAACACAGTTATGTCAGCAGAACCTTGCACCGCAGCTTGCTGCACATCCTCTACCAGATTTTATGTAGTTGAGCCTTCCATCATGAGATGCATCATCCTTTGAGTCTATTGTAGTGTCTTCAACTTGTCCTGGACTGAAAAAGTACGCTGAATTTCTTCCTCTATCCATGGTTGTATTTTGGCCTTTAAGACGACTTCATTTCTTTGTAGCTCTTCAATTTGTTAATGCAGTTTTTTTCCTTATTGCAATCAATCGAGGCAATGGACTCGCGCCAAAGTGCACACAGTCGCCTTGAGTTCATCAAACTTTTGTTGCATCTCTCAGATATCTGTGCCAATTTTCTATAGGTTTGTGTCCTCCTACAGAGTCATCCAGAGGTCCATTTCTTGTTTGAATATCAGTGTGTAGCCTATGACTGTGGCATCCAAAGTGGCCATGCTCTCCCTAATGGATGCTCTGCACTACTCCCGGACCTCTAGCAGAGTGGTTGGCTACAATTGCAACTCAAGCTCTGAGATCTTCATTTGGAATTCAAATGTTACCCAGCTGACCTCATCCTTTGATTCTCTGACTACAATAGCCAACTTCTGAATCTGTGTTGTTGTTGTTGCATCTTCTGGAATGCGAAGCTTTGGCAGCATCTGACAAGCCTGTGTAATTGCTACCTCCAAGCTTTGGCTTCAGGCGGCCAATTCTTCCTTTTCCTTCAGCGCCTGATCCTTTTCGACAAAGATCTTCTCATTGTTCATATTTACCTCACTGATAACCAATAACACGTGTCGTTCCTTGATCCAGATCTCGTCTGAGACCCCCTAATGAAGTGTGTGGAGGTATGAATAGGCAGCATGGCTAAGTTGATACCCACCTCCTTGATCTGTCCAAGCTGGACGTTTTCTTCATCTTCATTACATGTAATGATCCCTTTAGTAATGGAAGGACTCTAAGGTCTAGAGTCCTATCTGTGTCCAACACAATCATGCTCGCTTGAATCCCGCTCACCTGTCCCACGCTCACCTGAATTCAACCTGTTTAAATCTATAGCTCACATAGATCCTTCTGCATGATCCCCAGTGTCTGCATGTACTACTGCTCGAATTGTTTCCACAGCTCCATCGTTGTGTCATGGACCTTGTCTCTAATCTCATCTAAGTCCCCCTTGTTGAGGACCATTAGATTCACATGCGCATGCTTATCAGATTTTTGTTTCGTTCTGGGCCTGAAAGTGGTCTCCCTATTCCGCTTCTACAATTTAAAAGGAGTGCTCAGATCCTCACCACCGCCTCCTTCCTCCTTGGACCCTCCATTATCTGTTTTATGCTGAGAAGAAGGCTCCTCAAACTCTATTGTGGCCCCCTTCATGGTGTGCTCCTTGTCAGCAATTGCCTTAGCAACAACATCCTTCTTTTTTTGTGCTGCTTTTTCTTGGGTTGTTGCTTGCTCAACCTCTTTCTTTATCTACGTTGCCTTCTCTCGAGCGGTAGCTTGCTCAGCTTCCTTTTTCTTCTGTGTAGAGGAACTTTCCTTGGCCATGCATGTTCATGCATCAAGATCAAATGGTTTCCGCCACTCACCTAAACATTTTCCCATGAATTCATGTACATCTAGATTTGTGATTAGATATGGAAACTTGTACCATACTTTCTTAGGATCTCACCTCATGCGGATGGATACATTGTGAAAATTTTCTTTAAACTCTGCGTAGGCCTCCAATTGCCCAAACAAGGTAGGGGACAACCTCGGTCGCTGGTTGATCACCGTGTGAAGGTCCATCTCGACCAGCACCTAGAATATCATTGTCTCCATGACCCTCTCTAGGTCCTTCATCACCCACAGCGAAGCAAAATTTGTTGCCTCTGGTAACTCAATGTCATGTGGAGGGAACTGGTTGTCCTCTGGGAGCCTCCACACAACAAGGCCAATCAATAATAGTAGCCAGGCATAATGGAATGTCTTTCCATCATCCTATGCTTCACGACAATTCAACAAGAACTCTTTGCATATGTATTGCACCCCCTTCATGCATTATGCATCCAATGAAATAACTAGCGCTGAACCTCATCCATGCAACACTTTCTCATGATCTTGCAGGCCAAGATCTGAGCAGTGAATTGTATTGCCTTGTCTGTTGATGGAGTGGATGGAGTATCCATGTGACTTCTTTATCAAGCCAAACTCATTCTTCAATCTATCCGCAAGTTATTTTTCTTTACTCTTGCCTCCAAAATCCTTAGTTGGATCCATCTCTTGGTAGGGAAACCTTGTGATACGGTGGATCAGCATACCTGTGATGGGGATGGGCTCTCCCAGCCAGAGACACCCATGATGCACCAGCGTAAGAAATTGGAGTACGCACATAGTGTTGATAGTGGTTCGGCTAAAGTGTGGTACCCACAACATATTCAGCAACCCAACTTTTTCAACCCCCACGGCCCACTTCGTAGTCTCTAGTCGCCTGACTCTGGTCTCCTCATAGTATATCTTTGCCAAATATTTATTTGTCTATAAATGCAGGAATTTCTCGCAATCAGTGAGATCCCAATCCTCCATCTTGATTGTGGGAATGCACCCTAAGAGTGTGCCTTCAAAGGGTGCTTTCTCTGGCAATAGCGTTGTGGAGACCATAAACTTGCTAGAATCAGGATCCTCAAGTAACTTTTCTTTTCCCTTTCACTGAGGGATGTACTCTAGGAGTCGGGTGATATGCTCGCCCTCCTCAGCATCCAACCCCTTCGCGAAGCTCCTCTTCATCAAGATCCAGGGGTTCGTATGGTTGTTTCACCTTGTCTAACTTCCCTTTCTGTCGAACATCCGCAAGTTTATTTCTTGGTGACTACCTCACTGGAATAGCCTATGGTTGCTTCTATTTCTCTTTAGTAGTGGATGGTTTAGGCCTAGGTGACCTCGACATTGTAAGCATAGACGGTGTGGCTTCCATTGTCGATGAAAATTCAAGGGCTACGGCTTTTGAGATAGTGGTTTCAAAGGCAGCAGCTTCTATGGGATCAGTCATTTTCTCAAGGATGATCATCTAGGCTTTACAATCACTTCAAAATCATATTCCTGAAATAGAAATAACCACCTACATATCTTCCCCCCCAACGCAAGCTCATTGACTAGGTACTTGAGAGCGGAGTGATTTGTATACATTTTGAAATGTGCAACTAGCAGGTAATGTCGAAATTTCTACAGCACGTAGACCATCGCCAATCCTTCGCACTCTATAGTTGAATACTTTTTCTCAGCCTTTGACAATTTCTTGCTCACGAAGGCTATAGGGTGATCTATCTCCCCTTTGCCTAGCTAGGTCAATACTGCACCCAATGCAATACAGGAGGCATCCACATGGACATGAAACTCATTCTTCCAGTCTGGAAAAACCAAAATGGGCGCAATCACCATGTTTTCTTTTAACACATCTATATTGCACTGACACTCTTCATCCCAGCAAAAGGTTGCGTCCTTCTTTAGTAATTTCTCCATCGGCACAGTTACCTGAGCATAAGCTTTGATAAACTTTCTATAATAGCCAGTGAGTCCCAACGTTTCCTGTAGCTGCTTTACATTCTTTGGAGCTTCTAAATTGACAATCATTGTTATTTTCACAGGGTCTACCATTAGTCCTTGCTTGTAGACCACATGGCAAGAAATACCCCGTAAGGCACACAAAATATACACTTCTTCAAAGTTAACGTGATTTGATATCTACAACAAGTATCCAAAATAAGGTACAGACTTGCAATGTGGTGCTTTACCAATCCAAACACAGTCCAGTCATCAAAATACACTTCTAAGAATTTATGGATGAATTCTTTGAATCCTACAATTACAACTCTTGAAAATATCATGGGCACATTCTTCATTCTAAATGGCATCACTTTGTATTGGAAGCATCCCCACTCCATCGCGAAGGTCATCTTTTTGCAATCCTCTGGCACAATCTTAATCTGATGGTACCCTGAGAACCCATCAGTGAACAAATAAGCTTCCTTCCCTCCAACATTCTCCAAAACTTCATCCATAAATGGTGTTGGAAATGGATCATGAACGCATGAATCATTGAGCTTCCTTAGATCTATGCATATTCTAATTTCACCCAGTTGCTTCTTCTCTTGAACTACCATAGGGCTCACCCAATCAAATTCTTCTACTGGCTCAATAATTCCAGCTTCCAACATTTTTTCTAGCTCTTTGTGCGCCTTCTCCTTATACTTTAGATTTAGGCAGTAGGGTCTCTATTTCACAGGCTTCACATTAGGCTTTAAAGTGATCTTCATCACTCCCATATCCCCCACTATTCCTTTCAGGTCCGAGATCTTGGTGGGAAACAAGACCTGGTACTCACACAGTAGCTCCCCAAATTTATCAATTGTATCTTCATACCAATAATCACCTATCTTTGCAAACTTTGGTTACGTGTCGGACCCAATGTTTACTTGCCTAGTCTTCAAAGGTTTTGATATATCAAGATTCACTGCTTTAGGACCTTCAACCTCGCATTGTCCTTCAGTCTCTGGAATGCCGATTTCTTACGGATCTTCTTCTTCTTTCTCTGCGGTCACATTGTAGCATTCTAGTGCATGGTACACTTCAGGCATTCTAAAGATAGCACCCTTGATTTTGTGGAGTGCTTAATCAATGTTCTCAAATCTATCCTCAAAGCTGAAAGTTAATAAGAAACTCTCCCTCAAGATATCCCATTCATTTGTCCCATGGTTTAGCTCTATTTCTAAATACCAATTCATTGGAATAATATCTAGGGTATGAAAAAAGACATGTACCCATTCTAGTTGAGGCTCTTCTCCCCAAGCTTTATGCCATCGTGCCAAGTGATCGCACGGATCATCCTTTCCTCTCTATTTCTGAGTCATCCAAGTATTAGTGCATATGAACCTCAGCTTCATCATCTTCTTGTATTCCCTCCATTCAACAAATATTTCCTTACGCATACCCCACCAACGAGTAGGTGTAGTGCATAGTGCTAATTCAAGTGCCTGTAAACGATGCTCTTCGGGCACCTCTCTTTCAAATTCATCCAGAAATAAATTAACATCATTTTAGCCATGATAATGCTGGAGTTTTCTTACCTCCATAGATACGCACCACAACAATAATGTAGCATACAGACCTCATGCAACCTATTTTGCCAGTGTTCGAGCTCTTCATTTAAGTCTAAGGTACAGGAGTTGTCTCTATCCCACGTGATCCACTCGTCTACAATGGGATTGATCCAATCTTCATCACACACAGTAATCTTGTATATTTGATCCAAGTCATCATCCTCCACATAATCACAGACTGGTTCAGTGTATCTCGCCCCTTTCGCAGAATCCAATGGTACAATAACTTTGAGCATATTCTTCTCAAATTTCATCCTTCACTTCTTCAGATTAATCAGCGCATCCATGTCGAAGGCCCAATCAATTCCTAGTAGTGCAAGGTAACGATTGTTGTCATCCATTATTTCAATTACCTCAAAGTCAACCAATGTGCTTGCTCCTTAAATGTTTATTGTTACCCCATACAGGTGTCCCATAGGAATGATTTTTTGTTGATTAGCCATGCACAACTGTATAGGAGACTATTGTAGCACAAGGATGTCCATTATTTCCCATGTAGTAGTAAATTAGCATCAAACCTCAAATCTAAGATGATTGGATCCATCTCATATTCTCCAATCTACGCGGTCACCCTCATCTCGCGCCCTGTCTACTTCTTATGTTTACCCAATTTCTTCATAGCATGTTGTTTTGAAGGAATCTTAATTTTTCCCATGCAATTTTTTATCCTAGAGCCCTTCTACTACCTTCTAATCTCTTAACAACTTCATATAGTTTTTCAGAAAAGTAGCTAACATCAAAGGATCCACATCTTTCACTTACTTATTTCTAGTTGGTTTCTCTTGAATCCGAGATGTAGAAGCTTCAGCAAAATTCTTCTTGGCCTCCATGAAATTTTCTTTAGCTCGGTTGAGGTCAAACCCAACTTCCTTCTCAACATTCTTGCGCACCCATCCTTCAGTTTCTAGATGCTTTCCCTTATCTTCTCTTGTCGCCATACCACTTTATGTTATGATATTGATGCTATGATCCTCTTTGTGAAGCTCCACCCTCATCATCTGGATATTATACATACGTTGTTGTGTCTTTTTCTCCTGCATCTTGGCAATCAGCACCGGATAGTCTTCTATCACATCATTGAACTGTCTGCAATATTGACATGATGGATGTGTTGGGTTTTGACAATCGTGCGCAAAATGTCCAGCTTCGCCACAGTTATAAAAAATAACCTGTCTGTGACCTCTGCCAACCCCTCCTCCTCTTCCTCTTCCATGACCTTGGAATCCTCTATACGTTGCACCCACACCTTGATCCTGATGCCGATTTTCTACCTACATTCGATAGGTAGGGGTCCTTTCCATCATCAATTCGTAACTTTAGTAGTTTCACTCATCATTTCCAACCAATTTACAGAAAGTACAAAACAATTGTTGTGGTGTCTAAACAAACTTTTGTGAGAGATGACAATTATTAGTTGTGTGTTTCCCAGCTATCTAGAGGATAACACACCATAATGGTACTCTCGTGCTCGGTCCCATGATATTTTTAGGCTTCACAGGCATAGGACCTCCTCCAATCATGTAATTATGATAAACAAGGCAATGATCCTTATCATGTCCCTTGTCCTTGCATTTTATACACCAGATTTCAGTGTGCACCTCTAGCTAAGCTTCCGTCCCTCTTTTCAAGCTCTGCAACTCCATATGCAAAATTTCCAGTTGCGACTGCATCTATTATACTCTAACATTTTTATCTTGTACTAGTGAGGCTTCCAACCTCATTGCAATCTCCATAGCCTCTTCTTGTGTTCCTATCTTCTGTTGTGATAATGGTAATCTTAGGTGAGACAACAACAAAGCAATGTACCAGCCTTTGTGTTGATCATCCTTGATGTTCATATTAGCTGGTCGGATCAATC
This sequence comes from Pinus taeda, assembly GCA_000404065.3. Taxonomy (NCBI): domain Eukaryota; kingdom Viridiplantae; phylum Streptophyta; class Pinopsida; order Pinales; family Pinaceae; genus Pinus; species Pinus taeda. The sequence continues at coordinate 45,714 of APFE030687597.1, forward strand.
ATTTTAGCCTCTTATCGAAATCCCATGAGGATTCATTTACCCTTTGTTATATCTCCTTAAACTTTGTGACAGACTACCCTTGAGACTTAGGCTTCTTAAACTCACTGTTCAACGCTTGTTGAGTCTCTTCCAACGTTGAGCTAGGTATATCTTGACATAATTTAATATACCAACTTGTCAATGCCCTATCCTGTAGCATTGTGACCAATTGAGCTTTCTTTATATTATCATCAGTTATCTATAGTGTTGTCCATACATCATTTATAACAAACTAGAATTGTTCAGGGTCTTCGCTTCCTACCCCTTTAAAAATTGGCAACTTCATTGTGTTTGCCATGTTGAATGGTTGATGTGGAGGTGGAGGTGGAGGTGAGGGTGTAGGTGTATGAAGTGGAGGTGGTGGTGGAGGTGGAGTGGATAGAAGAGGTACCCTCGAGAGACCTTGACTTATTATCTACAGTACATTTCGCGATGTACCTAGAATTGTCCCTTCATCATCACTAGAAGAGGATCCTAATAGCAGACCATATTCAGACCCTGATTCTCCATTCCTTCTGAAGGGTTTTCCGCTTGATGTAGTCTCAAACATCGAGGTAATGGCATAACCCATTTTTCACACAAAAACATCTTAATTCAAGTTTTCATAGGTTTTAAGTACTTACCTCTAGGTCCCTTGAAGAGCATGCACTCTGTATCACTATAGCTAATGGTTGTATCAATCGCAAGTTCAGTGAAAAATCCTCCAATTATGCAATCAATCCAGTGATCAATGCCCTGTGTGATGTTTTTTTCTAAATATTCCAGACGCCTTACCAACTCTGGAGTCCACACAATAGGGTCATCAAGTCTCCATGTACCATGATTGTCCACTAATCTAGACAACCACTAATGCAATTCGCAAGGGAAGAATCAGAAAAAGGCTTTAGTCTCGTCTATGTACAGGTATCTATTCAACCACTGCTCCTTGGATAACTGCAGGTTCTGTTCTCCTGAGCTGCAAGCATTTGCAACTTTCGATCGAGCCACTTTTAAATTTCTTTCTTAGTAGGGAACCACTTATTCGACATCACACATTTCTCAGATAGATCCTGGACCCCGCAACAGAACCATTTGTTGGCTTGATGGGGCCTGACCTAGGTTCAACTTTAACTGCATCAACCAAAAAAACCCTAAACTGTTGGCCCTTTCAGTAATAACCCACATAGCATAGTTTGTAGTCTCACGTGAAGCAGTATTAAGGGATGCTAGAACCAGGTTTTTACATCCAGAGGCCTATGTGATGGGTTCCTAAGTTTCTTATGGCTTAGATCTTCCTTCGCATAGCTTTATTCCTTCCAGATGGACAACTACTGGAACTTAGCTAAACGAATTCCAAATCTTCATGAAGGTAGTTAATTATACTTATCATGCATAAATATTACAGATCTACCAATTTCATGCAGTAAATAAGCATTAATTCATATTCAATAGATTATAGAGAGAAGATACATAAACTTTGTAGAAGTAAATAAAAGGACAATGATGCTTCAATTTTGGCTCAAAACAGTCTTTATTAGATATAAACATTTAGATACAGACATTTTTTCCCCGTGTACTCAGCTGTAGGGGCCCGCGCAATTAGCCTGTGGACTTACCAAGGTCTCCATACACTTAGCACCAGGAGCATTCCCCTTTCGCCTAAGTACAAGAAATATACCTTTCCTACCTTAGCACCTTGCCCTTACAATGATTCTTTTTAATCCATTTATCCCCTAAGGATTTCTATGACTCAACTTTATATAGCATTTTCTTTACAATACCATGGTCTGCAGACCATGGTTGAGTCTCAAAACAACTCTATCACCTACCCACCTAAGGGACTAAATTCCCTTTGACTTCTACTAGCTTCGCACTCCACTTTCCACATTTCATGGAGACTTTACATTCGCTACAAAAGATAATAAAAAATTGACTCAACACTTAACAAAATTGACCCCAGGGACCCCATCCCAACACTAGCAAAAGAGAATCTCCTAACGTCAAGAAGAATATTCCACATAGATGTGACAATTGTTACAACCATTACAACACATTTTCAATCAGATAAGCACTAAAATAACTGAAATAGTTCAAAAAATTTAGTACATGTGAAAGAAAACATGAATCATGAACATTCACAAAAAAATATTACAAATATTCACAATCCATGCATGAAAATGTGTTGGCCATCAGGCTTCAAATATTAAGTAAAATTCCCAAGATACATGGATACAACAAACATCACTAGCTCCAATAGTGGAGCATTAGATCCACGACTTGCTCCCTAAAAGTAATAACGCTATCTCGTTGATGCCTTATAGGAGGAGCCAAGGTGAAAATTCCTTTTCTATGAGCAATGAGGGTGTATATACAACAAATGGGGTGACCATTCACCTCCATTGTGACTCTTGGAATACCCTCATGACTACTCAACTTATCTATGACTTTTCAACTCTTACATGACTCTTGGACTTCCACTTTACAATACATTATCCAATATAAATTTAAATAATCCACATAATGATGTGGCACATGATGACTCATGACATGACATGACATGACACTAATGATGTGGACTGCATGATGACATGGCAATGTCAAGCCAGTCTTTTTTGCTTCTTTCTTTGATAAGAGATGTATCCAATACTTCTTATCCATAAATGATATTCCTTGTTCTTTATATCCAACCTCCAAAGGGTTATGAATCAGTACGAATTCTTCATGTGGTCTTGATCTTTGGTCTTCTATTGTAATCTGGTGTTCATTCATCTTCTCTCATGATGATCATCTTATCTCTTCAACTCCGTAAGTTTCTTATAGCATGATCTCCTTCTCCTTTCCCTCCATCATTATCATTTCATGATAATATAAAGTACCTACAACTGAAATCCATTCATGAAAAAATGATATCAGTTCAAAAACCACTAATCTAAGATGCTTCATGAAATCACTTGTTAGGGTTGGAATTGGTGACTTGTTGAGTGACTAACTCAGTGATTGCACAATTTCAAAGGCTAAGGTCTGGGACTAAGGCTTGAGACTATGCAATGTGTAGTTTAGGACGGTAAGGGTTAAGCGACTACACAATTGAGGAGTTCAATAGCTCAAGCCTGGGGATTGAGGCCTGAAGTTTCCCAATGTGTAAAACATATAGGATAACAGGCTAGGATATTACATAGTTTAGGGGTTCAAGGAGCTAGGCTAAGGGCTCGAGCACTAAATTTTCCTATTGCACAATTCTGGGAGGCATAGGAGGCCAAGTGACTATGTAACTATGCAACTTAGGAGCTCAAGGCTAAGGCTTGAAGCCTGAGACTACACAATGCACAATTAAGGTTGGGTTGGAGGTAAGGACTACACAATTTTGGAGCTCAAGGGTTGGGCTTGAGCATTGAGATTTCGTAGTGCATAGTTCTAGGAGGCAAAACTGTGCATTGTGTAGTGCCAAGAGACAACATTTCTACTCGATGGTTGAATGAGGCTAAGTGACCCAGTCGAGGAGTTTTCCCAGTTTTGACTAAGTGTTGGATCAGGGAGAAAAAGTTGAACCAAAGAAATACTTGAACATGATCACACACTTATATCACTTAAATACACAACAAGGAATACTCTAAACACATGAACAACATACTTCCCCTCAATACGAAAACTTTGTGACGGCTTACACCAAGTGCGACACCAAAGATACACTTTGTGATGACAATGATGACACTTGTGTGACAGTGATTGAAACTTTGTAAATGAATGTGATACATGTTTACATGGTAATCAAAGCTCATTAGTGAAAATATTACCCCTTGAAACACATTAGAGCCCCACTTTAAATGATAAGTGAGACTTCTCATGCCAAAAGAGGACACTTTCTATATGAGAAGAAAAGTGAGAATGACACTTGCAATATGCGAACGAAATTGAAAAAAGCACATGCCAGATCCAAGCTAACATGAAAACGACACTAATTAACATGAAATAAAGTGAAGGCAACAGTTAAAAACATGAAATCGACACTCAAGAAAGTGAAGATGCACAAAATCCATAGTTTAGAAAACTCACCAACATAAAAGTACAATCACATTCCAGAGTGGGAGACTTACAGTGAAAGCGTGCACTGACTATCAACGTGGGTTTATCATTACATAGGCACAGTATTGATATATTTTTATATGCTTGTATAATCTCACGAAAAAGAATGCACTCATGAACTTATTACAGACTGAACACATGCAAGCAGGCGACTTTGACACTTATACTCGAGGAGGGAGCTCAGGGACTTAACAAGGCATCATCTAACCAATAATTAACTACAGAATGATCGATCGCAAGATCCTCAGTAGGCTACAAAAGTGTAGGAAAAATTTTGGAGGGTGTTTTTCACAGCAACAACACTTGGCAACACACTGGTAATACTAAAAATTCTCTACCTTGGCCAATTCTTTTGTACAGGGTCTAGTTACTCAGGGAGTATTAATTCATCATTTGGATTACCCTGACTTCCTCACTTACCCTGTGCATAAACATAGCCTCCTTAATTCCTCCTCGATTGAAAACAAACATAAAACCAACAATGTCGCAACATTTCAAGATGAGAGAAGGGTAATGTATCATGTGAGATTTAGATTTTTAGAGTATATTTTTTTCATCTCTATTGTTGATATACTGCCAACAGTCTTGGACAGTACCCCGGTGGAGTCACTTCAAGCACAAAAACATCACTTCACTTCCAGGGATCTATTGAAGGCTCAAAAATCTCTGCCTACAAAATTATAAGGGAGACGACATGGTCGAGAAGTTAGAGCAGCTCCTTTTCTCTTGAAATGGTGGTTCTCACTGGTTAAACTAGGTCCAGTTACCTTCTCTCTATATTCACTATCTTCAAATATGATTTTCACCTACCAATGGAGAAGAGACTTCAAATAAGCCCTCTTGTTGATCAGGCAAGAAAGTGATCCTTAAGTTGATCTTGGGCTTAACCAATCCACAATTAAAGTTTGCCTCTTTGAGAGAGGACTTGATGCAAACTTAGATGTAGATGCAAAACTAATCTAAAACCTAAAAAACCTATCTTGAACTAGAATGGGATAGCCCTCTCATAATCCAAGAGCAAGCTAACTAAAACAGGGGGAAAGAACTCACATAATTCATCATGTGATTTTGTATTAATTAAAGAAAGTAGTTCACATTAACTAATACAAGTGAAAGTAAAATAAGCCTACAAATGAATAATAAATAGTTATTAGTCACCATAGGAATACTTCAATGAATTAAGATTGATTATGATCTCATTATACCCTGCAAAGATAGCTTTAATAAAGTTCCAACAAAAAAAATGTCAATGACACAGCAATAGTGCATAATATCAAATAAACATAATATTGTTTAGAATAAAGATCAGAAACAAAAATGAAACTTTAACAATGAGACAATAATCTTGCATTCCAGTAAAAGTACACAAGAATAAGAATTAATTAAAACCATGTCAAAAGTTTATTACCATAGTTTCAAGAGTAGCTTTGACCCTTAAAGAAAGTGTTTGAAATAGTGCAAAGTCCCTTTATAACATAGCCATAACTTCTCTACAATCTCTACAATAAAAATATTTGTGCTCTACAATAGTGCAAAAGCACAAATCAAATTATTACAAAGAATCCCCCTATGTGTGGATCATGACCTTTTTTGAACAAGATTGAATATAGGGGCATTTATACATATTTATAAAGCTAACAGTCTCCCTTGATTCTCTCAAGAAATGGAAAGTCGAATGTGGAAATCGTTGTAACAAAGTGATGTTTTTTAGCCGAAGGATTGATTTGATGCCCACATGTTGGCCTTATTTAGTTTCTGTTACGACAATCTTCCCAATTTAGAAATGTGTTGACCTTATTTGTGATATTGGGTAGCTCTGATATGGAGTGGATGTGATCTCACAATCAACTCTCTTTAATAACTATATCAAATCTGTAATACCAAAGGTTTTTCAATTGTTTCGATTAGATAGTTCGGATATTAAGGCGGATGAAAAAATCTAATAAGACCATAGTTAATACACATATCAGGTCCACTTATCGGAAGGAATGGTATGTTAAAGGTTGGAGCGAAGGCCTATAGGAGATCAGAGATGAATGATTATCGGAAGTCGGAGATTATATGATATCAGAGTCTGGAGATCAACATAGTGATATATCAGAGTTTGGAAATCAGAGTTGAATATATATCACATATCAGAGATTGTAGGTTTTGAGTGGTGACACATAACAAAACTCCGATATGGGATTATCTGATATAAGGGAGTGGAGGAGGGTTACGTGTTATGTCGGTCCTCCATCCAATAAACTACAACCACTTTATAAATGGCCCTTAGGACTTATGATATAGGGGATTTAGAAAGGGCTCTTCCGATATCATTCTGATATGTTGCAACCACTTTATAAAAAGAACACATCTGATTTATAATATAAGCCAAAACTACTATTTGGAAAATATATCCACTAATAAAAATAACAAATTCTTGGCCTAGCAACCTATTTTTTATTAATTTAAGCCATTTAAAACAAAAAACGTATTTACAATTTTTATTAACAAACAAACTTAATCAAACTTAGGAAAAATATAAAAATAAAACAAGTGTAAATAAAAAGAAAATTAGACTTGAAATGATGCAATCACACTTAAAGCCCACATACAATGCAAAAAAAAAGGGTCCCTGTGTCTATTATGATAAAATGAAATGGCGGTGTTGTGTTTTCACTACAACAATGGTTACGCACTAGGGAGAAGCAGTTATCTTTGTCGTAAAGATACGGAACTTAGTTTAAAAATGAAGGAATTATAATTAGATAACTTGAAATGCTCAAATTCAGATATCCTAACCATTTTTTCCCTATCATATGTTGTCACATAAATATATATATCATTATCATTCATGAACTTGTAAAAACTTTACCTCATGAATTCAATGTTTTAGTAAATTTATATGTACAACAGTCAACTTAGTTGGGCATCAGTTTTCGAGTAAACAAGCTAATCAATAAAACATAGTATTAATTTAAATTCCATACCATAGGCATGGCCACTGCTACCAACAAGCATCTATAGCCTTGATAGGGATGCCTTTTAACCCTTTTAGGCCAGTGTCCCATCTATTAGGAATAAATGCATAGTTGCAAAAGATCATCTTAAACTTATTTGAATGCCAATTGAAGATCATTGTTCTAGCTTGGTAGCTAGCTAATGACAATGGCATTCATGAGATCTAACATGGTAAACAAGCTGGCTCATGATGAGACCTCTTCTCTTTTAACCTTGCGGTCAAAATCCATTACCTTGGCTTAGTGACCAATAATGGTAATGTCACAATGTTAGAACATATGATCATGGTATGTCAGCTCATGATGAGACCTCGTATCCTTCAATTGACCATTTTTGTTTTTTATGTTTAACTATAGTTATTGTTAATCTCATAAATATTACGTAATAGATGGGGTGGCATACTGCTCCTTAAGAGCAAAGGATGGTGTAAAAATATTTAATATGACTACTATTCACTTGACTAAACTTGTTCCAAAAGAACTCATGAACTTAAGAAACTATGTTAAATGTCTTTTATTTTCTTTAAAGATAGGGTTAAAGATAGTTCATTAACAAATAACTGAAAGATTTAAACTCAAAGAACAAAAAGTAGGGACTCTACTTGGTTAAGAAAGTTGAAAATGAACATAATGAAATCACCTTCATTGAAGTGATCCTTAGAGATTAGGTTCCATTAATATAAAATTAGAGCATAAAAATGACTTTCCCAATGATTATGCCAAGCTAAAAGAGAAAACATTACTCCATTTTATTATGAAATGACAATCTAGTTAAGCCTAAAATGCTTATCAAATGAGAAAGACAATAATCAAGAGAATGAATCTTGAGATACATCTTACAAGATAAATAGAGGATTAACATAAAAATGAGATTATGTTGATTTTATCTTGTATGATGATTTGTTAATAAAACTCTTTTGTTTCAAAGCATAGTTATTGATTTAGAGTTATTGTTGTATGCTTTGACATGGCTTTTCTTACTTTTGCAAATCTTGCTTAAAAATAGTTTGTGAGTCTTTATAGATTCAATCTTAAGAATAGTACTGATAATCTATTTCAAAATATACGCAAAATTAGAAAATAGAAAACTCCCTAATGTCATATGATGATTGTTCTTCCAAAATTTTAGTTGTCAACAAAGCTGAATCTACAAATCAAATCCATGGGACCCTCCAAGAAGAACAACAAAATATAAGAAAGAAATAATGATTAAAAGAGAAATGAAAAGTTGAAATACAACTGCAGTCCATATGAGGATGAACATATAAATGTGTACCTGGAATAATTCGATCAAAATTTCACCTGATGAGTCTTCATTTTCTCTCATGTATTAATCAAAGTTTAAAATTATCTTCTTATTCAATTTAAACTAATTTCTAAACTACACCTAATCCTAATCTAAAAAGTCGACTAAGACTAAGTGAAATCATACTTCCAATGAATCCATTCAAGCATTTTATTTTCTGCGAAAATATATATATCAAATATTAGTAACAAAAGCATAAATATACTTAAACCAAAAGAAATAAAACTAAAAACATAATTTACAACTATTGTTAATGTACGTACAAGAAGTAACTTATTTACATTCACCCTCTCTTGGAAATTTTCTTCCAATCAGATCTCGATGGGATCATAAAAATATGGATAAATATTAGTTAGATATTGGAAGTGATCTAAAGAAGAGGATAACAAGTTAGACTGTGAAAATATTCTTTTAAACGCAATGACCTATGTCAAATTGTCAATTTTATGTACATATGATGGAAGATCATCAATTTTGTTGGATGGTTTGTCATGTTGTAAGAATACACTCTCTTGTTGGCACCGCTTTTGAGAAGAAAGAAGTAATTGATAAGAGATGAACATCAATTGAAATTGGAAGAGTAATAAACATGATTACGATTTGAAACTTCATTTTCCCATTCAGGAAATGCATCAATTGAATGTTCAGTATTGGACTTCTCAATATGCCATCATAAGATATAAAAAAACTGAAAACTGAAAATAGAAAATAGATATGAAATCAAACAAAACAAGTGAAGGAACAAAAATGAAATCAAATCATAATTTACACTATTATTACAATTATTGTTACAACACAATTGGGACTGGTTTGAAGTGATTTCCTCTTCACAAGGATTGGCCATAATAATGGAATTAGAATGATTGCAAACACTAATTTGTGAATTAGAGAGAGGATCAGGGTTATGAATAGAAGTGAGAATTTGATCATCATAAAAATCATAGATTGGAATGGATTCTTGAATGTTAAAATCATGAGTATGATTAATTGTTTGAAAATTAGAGTTAGTTGAAACAAATTCTGAGTTGAGTTCCTCTTCATTTTCAAGTATGATTTCAATTTGATCATGAGGATTTAATGTATAAGAAGATAAATCAAAATCTTCAATGTCAGAGTAATTATCATAAATGACTTTAGAACATTCATTAAAATTCTCTTCACTCTCATCTTATATATCAAAACAAGAAGGAATATGGAGCACATGTTCATTAATGCCAGAAGAATGATCAATGAATGATTCTTTATCTTGATGAAAACTAATTGGCAATTTATTAATATCAGCTTCTCTGTTTTCTAAAACAACATTATAGTAAAGAAGGGATAAATTGTTATCAACAAAAATATTAGGAGAGAGGTGAAAATGAGAATTAGAAGCAATGAATTTAAAAATATCTCTATTTGTGAATTATTGTGCATTTTCTTCATTGTGAATTTCAGATTCCATATCATTTACTTGGCTAATTGTGCTTTCTTAAGAAGTGTTCTCTAGTTGCCCCGAATTTTGTATTTGATCAACATAATAAAATTCAGAAATTTGTACAAGAAGTCACATATTATTGGAAATTTCAACGTCTTCTTATACTTGGTGATTTACAATCTGATTTTCTGAATTTAATCATAGTGATTTTCAGATTTTGTGGCGAATGGTCCTTCAAGTTTATTTGTGATTTCTTCTTGTAGTTGTTTATCGAATTCTTGCAAGATTTGTGATAAAGGTTCATTAGCTTGATTACCATTAACACTGTAAGAGGTTTGTACTAGATTTAAGAATTTATCATACATGGCTAAGGCCACTTCATCATGATTGGTATACACCTCTATATCATATTTTTTTTATAATACTACAGGAAGTTGAAGGAGAGTCATCAAAACTTGAAATTGTTTCACATGGATTTGAAAATTGGGAGGAAGAGAACAAATATATTCAAACCAATCTATCAATTCATTTCCTAAAGGTTTATCTTTAGCTTTGAATGTCAAGGAAATTAATTGAAATCTAACAATAAAATCTATGAAAGATTCACTTTGAAATCTTTGTAAATCTTTTAGTTCATCACATACATGTTCATAATCATAATCATCAAAATTATAAAGGAACATTGTGATAAATTGATCCCAATCGTGAGTAGAGCCAATTGGAAGAGATTGACACCAATTTATGGCTTTTCCTGAGAATGTAAGAGTCAAAATCCTACATAGAATATCTTCACCAATATCATGAAAAGTAGAATTTGAAAAATTTTGAATAAATTATAAGAAATGATCAAATCCAGAAGTATTCATCTTACCATTAAACTTTACCTTTGACTAGTGTCTTACTATTTCTGAAAAAGTTTTGGTAGATGCACGTCCAGAGATACAACTCCAAATGGGAATTTTAAGAGGAGCCATTATGATTAAAATAAAAACTTTAAAATACAAAAAAATCTAAAGACAACAAGTCTTCACGCCCTCCTTCTAGTGCCAAAAATGTTGAAGGCTCAAAAATCTCTGCCTACAACATTATAAGGGATACCACCCAGTCGGGAACTTAGAGTAGCTCCTTTTCCATTGAAATGGTGGTTTTGACTAGTTAAACTAGGTCTAGTCATCTTCTCTCTATCTCCACTGTCTTCAAATATGACTTTCACCTACTAATAGAAACGAGACATCAAATCAACCCTCTTACTAATCAGGCAATAAAGTGATCCTTAAGTTGATATGGGGCTCAGCCAAGCCACAACTAAAGTTTGCCTCTTTGAGAGAGGACTTGATGCAAACTAACATGTAGATGTAGAACTAATCTAAAACATGAAAAACCTATCTCGAACTAGAATGGGATATCCCTCTCCTAATCCGAGAGAAAGTTAACTAAAACAGGGGGAACAAACTGACATAATTCATCATGTGATTTTGTATTAGTTAAAGGAAGTAGTTCACATTAACTAATACAAGTGAAATTAAAATAAGCCTGCAAATGAATAATAAATAGTTATTAGTCACCATAGGAATACTTCAATGAATTAAGATTGATTTCAATCTCATTCTACCTTGCAAAGATAGCTTTAACAAATTTTCAACAGCAAAATGTTAATGACACAACAATAATGCATAATATCAAATAAACATAATATTGTTTAGAATAAAGATTAGAAACAAAAATGAAACTTTAACAGTGAGACAATAATCTTGCATTCTGGTAATAGTACACAAGAATAAGAATTAATTAAAACCATGTCAAAATTTTATTACCACCGTTCCGAGAGTAGCTCTGACCCTTAATGAAAGTGTTTTCAATAGTGCAAAGTCCCTTTAAAATAGGGCCATAACTTCTATACAATCTCTACAATAAAAATCTCTGATCTCTACAACAATCTTCCCATTTTAGAACTGTGTTGCGCCACATGGAAGAGAGTGTTCGAAAATCTTGGATCGAATTGATACTTCCTGCTTATCAACCCTAGGTTCATCCCTATTTCAATCAAACAGAGATCATTAGTTCTATTATTAAACTTAACCAAAAATCAAATTGAAATCTAAACACAACAAACTAACCACAAAACCATTGAAAATAGACTTTCCAATTATTATAACGATGGCCCCATATGGAAGTGACAAGTGGCAAGAACCATGTGGTATCGAAGAAAATATCATCGCAACTTTTAAAATGAGACAACACAAAGTATTTTCGATATTGGGTAGCTTCAATATGGAGTGGATACGATCTCATAATCAACTCTTTTTAATAACTATATCGGATCTATAATATCAAAGGTTTAATATCAAAGGTTTTACAATTGTTTCGATTAGATAGTTTTGATATTAAGGCAGACATGAAATTCTAATAATACCATAGTTAATATGCATATCAGGTCCACTTATCTGAAGGAATGGTATGTCATAGGTTGGAGCGAAGGACTATCAGAGATTAGAGAAGAATGATTATCGGAAGTTGGAGATTATATGATATTGAAGTTCAGAGATCGACAGAGTGATATATTGAAGTTTACAAATCAGAGGTGAATAAATATTTCATATCGGAGATTAGAGGTTTTGAGTGGTGACACATAACAAAACTTTGATATGTGATTCTCGGATATAAGGGAGCACAGGAGAGTTACGTGGTATGTGGGTCCTTCATCCAATAAATTACAACCACTTTATAAATGGGCCTAGGACATATGATATCAAGGATTTAGAAAGGGCTCTTCTGATATCATTTTGATATGTCGCAACCACTTTATAAAAAGAACACTTATGCTTTATAATATAAGCCAAAACCATTATTTGGAAAATATAGCCACTAATAATAATAATGAAGATCTTGGTCTCGTGGGCCATGTTTTATTAATTTGAGACGTTTAAAACAAAAACTTATTTACAAAGTTCATTAATAAACAAACTTAATTAGACTTAGGAAAAATATAAAATAAAATAAATGCGAATAAAAATAAAATTAGACTTGAAATGATCCAATCGCACTCAAAGCATACATACAATGCAAAAAAAAGGGTCCCTGTGTCTATTATGATAGAATAAAATGGGGGTGTTTTTTTTTCACTACAACAGGATTCTGGATAGTACCTCGGCGGAGTTTCTTTGTTGACCTCCCTGCATATGAATCCTTTCTCTTTTTTATCCCTTTACTTATTTTATTTTATATGGGATTATGCATCGGCACTTATTCATTTCATGGGTGGAAGATGATCCCGACTTATTAGAGAATAAGAGGTTGTTCCTTTAGAGAAGCATATGTAAGACCTCTGATACTGGTTTGCTCGTTTATATTTTCCCCATGTCCTTCTCTACTTGATTGGATCAACATGGAAAACACTGAAACATAGAGAACCGATCATAAGGATGAGGTTTCTAGAATAGACACGAATATCATGGTTTGACACATAGCTTTCCTTACACAAGGATCATATTCTCCATCAAAACATCATCAACCAAAGGATAACCAAGACAGAGAAGAAGGACTAAAGGTTAGCCAAATGTTGTAGTGTCACAAAGCCCTTTTCTATTTTTCCACGTTGTTTTTTGAGCCCAAAAGGGACACCCTTCATGCAAAGTATTATTAAACAAAACATGAAAAGAGACAAGACACAAAAATAAAACCAAAATAAAAAAGGCGAAGCAAATGGAGGCTAAATTGAAAACAAAAAGTGAAACAAAATGAAAGACTACAGAAAGTGAGTGCAAGATGCTTGTGCAAAGGAAACTAATATGCATCTAGACCTACTCCTAACCCAACTAGCTAGAAGGTTAGGGTCAAGTGTAATGAAATTTCCATTGTAGCCACCGTAGCTTATCCGACCTGCATACACAAAGATACGAGCAATTAAAACAAATAAAAAATAGTGTGCATTGTAAAAGATAAGAGCTTTAATATCTTGCACAAAAAATTGAAGGTTTTTCCTGTCCGCGGAAAGATACATCATAACTAGTACTTCTAACCATCTCACATTCTTACCTTTTTTATGAAAACCATAATTGAACAAACCACAAATAATTCTCATGAATGCATCTTCATATGCATTGTACTTCTTAGAAAGCATGAGAAAAGGCCAAAAAATGTTATTAGAAAAAGGGCTTGCGAAGTAAGATGCCTCCAGGCAATCATATATTGGATCGTGAAATTCAAAACAATCCTCTTGAAAACCTTGAAATACTTGAAAAGATGAATTTTCAATTAAAAGCGCATTATCAGGATGAGAATCTTTAAAGGAAAAATAAATCTAATCACACTTGGAAGCCTTTTCAAGATAGTGAAGGCCTAACATAACCGTCAATGAAGTTTGAAGTGCCTCGGGTGTTTGATAAGCATATGAATAGTGAGATAAACCATAGAGATTAATTGATGTAAAACAACTGTCAGCAGATATACTGGTGGGAAAATGATAATACGAATGGTTATTACTATTATAATCATATGGACCATTTGTGGCATGGGATTCTCAGCTAGAAGACAATGCACAATAACTCATGCATCCATTAGCACACAAGAGGAATTCAGGTGCGATGAAAAACAAGATTCGTGATATACCATTCACAAGAAAAACCAGGAGTTTCCTATTATGAAATGAATCTGATAGACATGATTCCTTCAACCAAAGATGATATTTGACATGATTAACTTCACAGTCCCATGACTCTACGAGAGATACACATTTAGGGATTTTTTATTTGGATCATCCATAGTATTGTGTGTCTCTTGTTGTCGATGTTTCAAATCCCAACATGGATCCATCTTCAGGACATAAGTGATAGATTGAAAGATGAGCTTACCAACCAAAACAAATAAATACATAATGGTTAAAAACAAAATACAAAAATCTGCCTCATTTTCTAAAACTAAACCTAAGCCTACATGAGACTAATTACTGGATAAAAATATATTTAATTTATTATATCAAAACTATTTGTTTAATTATTAAGTAAAAAAAAATTAATAAACATTTCTTTAATTTTTATTTCTATTTCTTAAATATTTTTAGATATTTTTAATTAAAGTGAAATTTTCAGCCTCAACCCAATTAATTTAATAAACTTTAAATTATACATATTCCAAACCTAAGTTTGATACAAGATTCTTGCATGGAGACAAATCACCTGAGATAGAATTTTGAATCCAATCAAAAATCGAATCTCAAAAGTTTGAAAGGCTACATCTGAAATACAAAACATCTTCCAAGAAGTAATTTACATCGAGTGAAACCATGCAAGGAAAAGTATTTTGCGAGAGAAACTAGATCTGACTTATTTCGGGAACTATACTAGAGTTGCGAGATCTTGACATAACCATCAACAAAATTTGAAGTGCCCCGTCTTCCTGGGACTCCCAGAACTCTCAGGGATTTTAGAATCATATTTTGGAGATTGAACTAGATCATGCATGGTGTAAGGATAGCTACCACCATTGATTTCAATAATACCACTTCTAAACGAATGTAGCCATATTTGTCACTGATTTTATCATATTTTACAAATTCAACAACCATATTAACCAAGCTGAAAATTTCTTCTGATTGCATATCCAAAGATGTATGAATTGGGGTAAGTTCATAAGCAAGCTGATTTAAAGATTTTCCTTCATGAAAAAAAAAAGATGATGAGGGATGGAAAGAATAATTAATGATTTGATTGTTTTCCTTTTCATCATCGATAACCTTACTACCTTGTGTCAATTGAGAAGTTAACTCATCAAGTGAAGAACATGAAGGGAAAGGAGTATCCTCGTCATAAGTCGATGCACTGCAAATGGTAGAACATAAGGGACAATGAGATGAAGAGGAATTTTCCATAAGAGCATATTCTTAGACCGAAACAGATTCTAGATCTAAACCTTTCAAATTAAAATATTCCAGAGGAACCAAAATATTGGCTTATACACTTTGGAATTCATCATTTCATACAACAATAAAATCATCATCATTAGAATGATTGTTTCCCAAGACTTTAGATTAATTAGGTAAGTAAATTCCATTTGATCCATCACCGAGATTCTCATATTGAAAATCAACCAAGGATGGAATATCCTTATCTTGACATGGGGAAATTTGAAAAAGAGAATAAATATCAAATGTATCTTCACTTTCTTTCCCCTCTACCTGTGTAATGTGACTGCCTTGTACCTGATCAAAATTTGAACCAACAACTTGAAAGTTAAGAGAGTGTGAAGAACTAGTTGGTGGAGTAGATTGATCAAACGGATCATGATACAAAGAGTCATGGCATGTAGGTGATAGAGGGTGACAGATGTCCCCTAAAGAAGTAATACTTTCAATGGAACACAATTCAAGATTGAGGTTAAGAATGGTAGAATCATCTTGAGGAGTGGAAGAACTAGTCTTCACCATAGGCTTAATGAGCCATTATGGGGTTTACTCCTTTGGATCTGGATTGTGAAAAGTAGAAGGAGCATGAGAAGATGGATTAGGAATTTTATTTTCATATTTCCCAACCTTATTATCATCTCAAGGAGGCACCTGCATTGGTACGAGAAAAGGAGGAGAATAAGGAACAAAAGGAGTAGTAGGTTCCTCCTCTGAAATTAGAGGTGCTTCATGATTTAAAAAAGTTGGGGAAGTAGAAACATTAGGGGGTTCATCTTAACCATGCAAATATATTTGAACCAAATGCTTAAAATTTTGTTTAAAAAAATCCCAATCCTTGTCGTCTCCCATAAATTCATAACAAAGGTAAAGGAAACGATCAGAGAAATTCTCAATTGATTCATTAGGTTTCATTCTTAGTGATTAATTATTTTAAGAACATCTCGGTAATCATACATATCAAATGATCTATGAAGCTCCTTTGTAATTTGTTCTAATGAATGGATAGAAGAAGCGGGTAATGTACGCCACCATCTCTTAACACGACCTTCAAATGTGAGGGTGAGAAATCTAGCTTTGACATCCTTGCAGTGTATTCCATTATAAAGGAAAAAATGGACAACTTGAAATAGATGTTCACGAAGAGTTAATTCACCCTCACCATCAAACTTAAATTGGGATAGGTTATGAATAACTTCTGTGGGGATATTTAGATAAATAGCTTTAGAAAAACATCTAGGGATTATGATTTAGGGAAGATCCATTTTGTATAAGAGATTCAAACCATACTCAATAGGCATATCATGTCATCAGGCCCTCCTTCTAGTGCCATTTGTTGATGGTGCTGGAAATCCGTCAACCAAGGGGGTCTACCTGATGTGAAGTCCCAATTAGACCTCTCAACTTTTGGAATAGGAGCCCCATTCAGAATATCAACCCAGTTTCCATATATTCTTATATATTTTCCTTCTCTTTATCTATTAGCAAGAGAGAGAAGCATGTATGTGCCTTTGCGAAAAGCAAGTAAGTGTGCCTAGTGAATGTTCAGTTGCAGGTGTATCAAGGTTATTCTATTATAAAGGGAGGAAAGGTAAGCCTCTAAGAGGGAGGTAATAGTATCACACTAGTAAAGGTGCACACCAACAAAAGAGAAATTCCAGAACATAAAGTAGAATAGTCCACATATATGTGATGATTGTTACAACCATTACAACACATTTTCAATAAGATATGCACTAATATTACTGAAATAGTTCAACTACTTTAGTACAAGTGAAAGAAAACATGAATCATGAACATTCACATAATAGTATTACAAATATTCAAAATACTTGCATGAAAATGTGCTAGCCATCAGGCTTCAAGTATTAAGTAAAAGTCCCAAGATACATGGATACAATGAACATCACTAGCTCCAATAGTGGAGCATTGGAGCCATGAGCATTGGAGCTCAAGGATGAGGATTGAGGCCTGATACTATGCATTACACAATTAAGGTAGAGTTGAAGACAAGGACTGCACAGTTTTGGAGCTCAAGGGTTGGGCTTGAGCACTAAGATTACACAGTCTGTAGTTCTAGAAGGCAGAAACTGCACATTATGTAGTGCCAAGACACAAGGTTACAACTTGAGAGATGTGTTATGAAACCAGCTCAAGAAAAGATAGAAAAGATAGATCAACGCCTTAGAATTCAGCCTCTTCGAGGGGGCAACCTCCTTTACATTACATAAATGAACAATTCTTGGATGATACAAATGAAAAGACCTCCTTTCTATATATAGGAGTCTAAGGGGTCATTATATAATCAGAGCCTACAAAACAATAATAATGTAAGGGCACAATAATAACAATAGTGGGCTTCTATGGGGCACAATAGTAACAATATGGGCACTACATGGGTACATCAATATAATAAGATGGTTGTACTAATAATAATAAGGGGTTACACTAGTAGTATAGGGGCCTAACATGCCCCTCTCCTTCAAAACGTGTTTTCCTCAACGCTTGAGT